>JASANS010002367.1:0-69476 GCA_030849605.1 Wallacemonas sp. 195SL | reverse complement strand
ACGGCGACGACGACATGCCGTAGTTCTTTCTTTCTTTCTAACAATCCAGAATAATGATGAGCGTTACACGCTTGTGCTGTGCTTGCTCTTAGTTTTTTTTCTTCCTTTTGTTGCGTCTGTTCGTATACTGCGTGAGTATGATGAACTATTTTCTCTCTTTCTTTCTGAACAACAAAGCTAATTGAAAAACAGAACAAAAAAAAAGCAACCAAAAGAATTTCAAAAACAAATGTATATATGCAAACGTAGCACTGTGGGGGTACAACGGGTGAAAACTGTTCTTCCTGTGTTTCTGAAACAGAACAATAACAGCTTAGAAGAGAAAGAAAGATATTGATGAGCTGGAGAAAGTGGCACTTGATATTTTTGTGTTCGCGCTTTGCACGAAGAACGAAAAACGACAACACAAGCAAATAATGCAAAAAGAGAAAAAAATGTGTGAAGGAAACACAGATGACAACCAAAGAGGGTATACAAGGCACACGAAAATAACAAACTCGTTGGCTACTCTGTGACCTTAGCAACGCACACGGATACACACACACACACACGCGCGCACGGGTGCGAGTTGTCAATAGTGAATAAAAAACAATTTTACTTCTTCACTTTGCGCACCCATCGAAAAAAAAAAAAAGCAAGAAGGGATATATATATATAGAGAGAGAGAGCGGGAGGAAGAGAGAAGAGTGAAATAAAAAAAAGTGAGTACGCCAGACGGCACGTGTGCACATACGATTCATCTGGGAACGTGAATCAGCAGCGAGTGACACCATCATGAATGGAAGGGCTGTTTCCTCTAGTGTATCGACACTAACGCATTGTGTTAGTTTTGACAGACGTGCGTCTGCAATGACCTTTTTCGGAGGCTCTACGGCTTCGTTATGCTTGGCATGGCGACATGCTTTATTCTGATGTGCTGTACCGTTGTTGTTGTTGTGTCAGAAAAGCAATAGAGAATCAAGAAGAAAAAAAAAAGCATTCGGAGTTTTTTTTTGTGCGTGTGTTCTTCTTCGTTTTGTTTTTTTCGTTTTGCAAATCACTCCGTGTTGTCTTCGGCACAAAACACAATAGCACGTCGCTCGTCAAGCCCTTCCCCCGCCCACGGCACCGCCTCAGCCATCACCGCAAAGCAATCTACTCGTGGTGACGGTGATGACGATGACGATGGTGCTGATGTGCGAGGGGGCTCGACAGCACAGGCGTATCCAACGCGCAGTTGCTGAAGAATCGTCTCCATGCGAGGACGCCTTGCTGGTACGGGCGAGAGAAGAGACGCGACCAAGGTGGCCAAGTAGTCCGTGTAGCCGGCCTCGAGTATCTGCGAGCGGAGAGAAGCCTCAAGGGCGAGAGACGCGGCCCAGGCCGAGTGCAATGGGCGGTCAGCCGCGTCGCGTGCCACCGAGACATCATCGTGTTCTGCCGATGCCGATGACCCCACCGTCGCGAGGGCTTCAAGGGATTGTCCGAGAAGGTCAGACGTCAACGCAACCAGGGCGCGTCCAGAGAGGTGATACGTGAGGTAGAAAGCTTCTTCCTGCGCTTCCGTGAGGGCTATTCCAGCATCGCTACCGCTGTGCGTGGTCCTGGCGGCGCAGGACTGGCGTGCCTCGAATGCCAAAGCGGCCGGTGTCAGGCATTGGTAGAGCACCACACCAAGCCCCCAAGCATCCACACACGCATCCCGCTCCAGCAAGAATGACGCGAGAACAAAGAAGTCCACGTCGCTGTTGCTCGTTGTGGCGGTGCGTGTGGTGGCTGTTGTCGTCGTGGCGGTGCGCGTAGTGGCTTCACTGTACGCCGCGGTCGAGCGCGTCGTGCGAGCAGCCTCCGCGCGATTGTGAGGACGACACCCACGACGATCATCACGGCGATGGCGAGTGGATTCGGGTGGCATCTGTGACACTTGCCGCGAAATGTAACCATCGTCGCCGCCGTGCACACACGCGGTGGTGGTGGTGGTGGTGATGGCGGAGGCGGCGGCTGGCTGAGTCCGCTGGCTCTGCCATCGATCGCGTTGAGGTGCGTGCTCGGAGACGACGCTTATCCCGGCATATGGCGATGTCGGCGGCGTCACGGAGGACCTGCCTGTCACCCCCATCTCGCCTGACAATCGCAGTGACCAAGGAAAGAGCCCCGCAGTGGAGAAGGCACGATTATTGTGGCGCTGCATACCGGAGAGACCGTTGCCGGAGGAGGGAAGCAGGACGCCACTAGACATCAGCGCGTGCCAGTAAAGCTGAAAAGGGGCACGACGCCGGCGTGAGCGCTGCTCGAGGAGGCTCAGGTCTGTTGTGCGTGTGGCGGTTGTGGCGTTTGTGTGGGCCGTGGCGACAGACTTGTTCGCACGTGAGGACGTGGTGTGTGAGGAGGCACGCGATGACGCAGCGGCCTCACACGCAGGTGTCGCTGCCGCTACTGCCACCTCCACAGTGTTGTGTCGCCTCAGGCGATGGCCGCGCCGTGGCGCGCGGCTTCCAACCTCACCCACCGCGGCGAACTGGCTCACTTGAAGGCCTGACAAGTAGCGACGCTGAAGGGGTGCCTGCAGCGCTGGCAGTGTGATCCCGCCGTGCACGATGAGTTGTTCAGGCCAGTACGGCACAATGTCCTCGTAGCGCACACCCGCTAAACGTGAGGCAGCCGAGTTGGACAAGAACGGCGAGGCGGCGGTTGCGATGGGCACGTTCACAAACAGCTCGGAGAAGGTCAAGGCGTGCATGAGCACACGCTCTGGTGGCAGCGTCATCGGGAGATCGAGGTACAAGAGCATCCAGTTAACCAAGTCCGTGAGCTCACCGTCTCGCCGCCACCGCTGGCCTTGCGGGGAGAGAGTCAAGGCTGTGCCAGTCCACCGCACACGTGACGCGGTCGTCATGGTCGTGGAGGCCTTCGAGGAGGAAGAGGAGGAGGAGGAAGCTGCGGGAGATGTCAACGAGGATTGTCTAAACACTTCCGCTGCTTCTGCTTCTGCTGCTGCTGATGAGTCGATGTGATGCGCTGTGCTGTCCTGCGCTTCATCGACATCGGCTGTGTGCACCGTGCGCCGTGTCGTGAGCGGCGCGAGGGCTACTTCAAAACAGTCCTGCAGTTCTTCTGTTGAGAGGCATGACATACCGGCGTCGGTCAGCACAACGGGCACGAACAGTGGGGCCTGCGTGTTGTCACTGCATGAGGTGCCAGAGGACTGTTCCGGATCATTGGCACGCAGCTGCCGCACACACGTTGGTAGGCAGTAGCGCTGGGCAGAACTGTTTGTGGAGAAAGAGAACGGACGTGAAGCCGCGTGCTCATTGTCGTCGTCGTCCTTGTCGGCGCGACCGCTGGTGAAGGTGGAGACAGACACAGCAGTCACACCCGCTTGTGCGTCGTTGCGCATGCCATGTGGAGTCTGTGCGCGGGTTTGCCGACCCACACGTCGGGCTCGACGCGGTTTGCGAAGAAGAACATTTGATAGCTTCACGTTGCCGTGGATCATGGGGGTGGTGTGGCTATGCAGGGCGTGTAGTGCGCTGCTGAGCTGATACGCGACGGAGGCCACGGCACACTCCGTGAGAACGCGTTGTGGTGCCGCCACAGCCTTGCCGTTGGCGGCCAGACTACCTCGATCCTCTTGTGCCTGTCCGTGAAGGCTGACGGACGCATCTGGCGGTGATGTGGTGTGAGAGGGGTCAAGACGTGCGGCGATGTAGTCTTTCAAGTTACCATCTGAGAAACGCTGCATGACAAGACACAAACTCCAATACTGCTGTTGTTGTTGTTGCTGTTGCAATTGCTGCGTATGTGAGTGTGGTGATGTTGGTGAGTGGCGCCTTGGTGAGCGACCTCGCAGAACAGCCTCAAGGCGTTGCCGCGATGCCCAATAAAATGGGAATGTCGAGACAGGCCTGTCAAGCGTGCACGCTACCCTCTCCTGCGCACCCGTCTCAGCGCGCACCCCCAACACACCTTCATCTTCCTCCTCCTCTTCCAGCTCGCCGTGGCTGGCGCTGCTGTTGCTATTGTGGCGGTCATTGCCAAACACCTCTTCCGACTCGTCCGACTGCGTTGCACCGTTGGGCTCTTCAAAGCGAGCAGTCCGCCGGCCACGCGCCGCTGCTAGCGCTCGCGCAGCACCACCACGGCCCGCGCCTCTGCCTCCCCCACCTCTATTGGCCATGCCCCCTATGCCCACATGAACGCCAAAGTTCACTTCGTAGTTCACAAAAAGGTCAAAAGGCCGGACAAGAAAAGGGTGGTATGACTCCAAGTCACGCAGCTCTTCACAGCACTTGGTGATCGCCGCACGTGTACTGTCACGCGCGCATTGAATATACTTGAGCACAAATGTGGGTGGTGACGGTGGTGGCGCTGGCGGCATCGCGGCAGGTGATGACACGCCCTGGGAATCACGCCGTGCTGGGTGACACGGAGGCCGTCTGAGTGAATCAAGGAGTCTGTGATGTAGGAGCGGGACTGTGATGGCTTCAGCCCGCTCTTCCTCCCCCTCGTTGGCATCACTGGCGGAGTCGTCAAGCCGTAGTGCTCCACGGCTGTTGTTGCTGTGATTGTTGCCGCTGCCGTCAATCTGGGCGTAGGCCACGTGCCGTGCCAGTGCCGCGTGCAAAGACTGTGGGCTATACAGATGCATGGGGTCATCGCCCCCCGCAGCATCCCATTGTTCACGTAGGCCGTCACGACGACCGGCAGTCGATCGGCCTCCGAATTGGCTTGCGGCAGCGGCGTAGACAGCAAACACCAGCGAGGAAGGTCCTTGCCCAATGTATGACACGACACCGTAACGTGAGGCCTGCTGGGCGAGCATCTCCTGCGCCGCCGCAACTCGTGCGCGATGACGATCGTGTGCATCGTGCAGAGCCGCGCGTGGAGGTCGTGGCGCACGCGGAGAGGCCTGACGCGGTCCGCAGAACCACCACAGCTTGCGATCCGCCTCGGTGGGTGGAGCTGCGAAGGGGGGCATGGGCACGAGAGAGGCGAGGTCAGAAGACACCACCCCCAGCCCATCACGCCGCGACGAGGAGGAACCGAGAGGGTGCGCTGCGGCGCGCGAAAAGAACGAATAATCACCACGCTGCTGTTGCTGCTGATGCGCATTGGTGTTGTTTTGCCTCTGTGTGATGACCAGGGTCACGATGAGCAGCGACACGCACGTCACAAACGCAAACAGGAGAATAATCGAGATCAGCGTCGCGGCGTTCCACGCGTCCTTCTTGTCGTCGTCATCGGGGTCTTTCGTGGGGTCAACCGTGGGATCGGGCTGCGGCGAGTCTGTGGGTGGCGGAGGCGGCGGGTCGGATGCTTCCAGACTCAAAGGCGCGAGTAGATTGACTGGAGTCCACATCAAGCTCGGCGGACAAGCCAACACATCCTTCTCGCTGTTCTCGCTCTCTGTGTGGCTCGGAGGAGGAGGAGGGAATTCTGCGATGTAGGCAACGCAGACATAGATCGGGAACGCGCTGCCACTTGCGGAGAAGGTCAGATTGAGTGCGGGGGCACCGTCGTAGAGCACATCTAACGTACCCGCGGCGTTACCAATGCAATCACGACGACCGCTAAGACGCACCGCGCACTGCTCTTCGGCCACCTGCGACGCACCGACGACGACAACGTGCCGCGGCGCACACAAGCGACTGAAATCGAGATCAGGCATCGTCAGCGTGAGCAACCCACGTGGGGCGACGAGAACTCCAGATTGAGGCAGTGTGGGGGTGGGCAGCACGAGTGCATCCGGCTCGACGACATCCGCACTAGCATCCGCATCATGACGACGGAGGCTCTCCTCATTGTCATCATCGGGGAGTGTGCGGACAAAGACAGTTTGCGACGCGCGTTCAACACGTTCAAGAACTTCTCCTGTGCGCACATCGCGTACTGTCCATGTTTCGTTACCGCCGAGTCGAACGAGGAAGAGCACGGTTGTGTCGTAGAGCGAGTCCTCATCGCTATCCTCAATGACTGACGAAGACGATGGCGATGACGACGATGACGAGGAGTGACTGTGCGGTATTCTTGCGCGCTGTATACGCGGGAAGCCGAAGACGAGAGACATGGCAAATTCAATCGTGGGCTCACCAGGCTGCGGTGGCGCCTCCGTCGTCGTTGTTGTTGTTGTCGTTGTTGTTGTCGTTGTTGTCTCTGGCGTTTCAGTTGTTGTTGTTGTTGTTTCTGGTGTTGCTGTCGTCGTTGTTGTCTCGTTTTCGCCTTGAACTGAAAATGAAGCGGGTGCCGTCAGAGGTGCGACCACCACCTCTCGAGATGACCGCATTTCCTTCACACTCTGCAAGTCAAAGCTATCGTTATGTAGTCTCATAGACAGAACAGTCGTACCATTCGCATTCATAATGAAGACGTGCGCAGCGAACACGAACACGTGCAGAGAGTCCCACGTCGCGCTCGTGAGCAGTGCGTGCAGTGCGGGTGCATCGCGTGTGCGTAACGCCCGTTTACGTGCTATTTGCACAACAAAAGCGTCCTCTTCCTCCTCCTTGCGGCTGCGCACACTATCAAGGCTGCCCTGCTCAGGCCACCAGCTGTCGAGTCTCGCCACGCAGAAGTCGCTCTCCACCACAACACGCGGAGGGTTCCACCGCGGCGCGTACGCTTGGCTGATGAAGACGGTCACGAGCGTGCTGGGATCATCCCTAGGTATTGCATCCGTGGAGAGCGAGGTCGAGGCAGTCAGACCACCCACCACAATGAAACCATTCGACATGGACGCGAGCGCGGGTGCCAGCACTGGCTCTTCCAACGCCGCGACGTTCGTGTAGAAGTGCTTGGTGGTGATGTCCAGTGTATCCACACTCTCCGTGACTGCGCCGGTTTCGACGAGGTAGCCGCCGACGATGTAGATGCGGTTGCCCACTGCTACGCAGCTCGCATTGACACGCGCACGCTCGGAGGGAATGGTGTAGAATGATTCGTTGACAAACAGCGTATTCACGTACACAACAGCCACGCGACGCAGCGCTTCGCTCTCCTCGTCTGTCGTGTTGTGCAACGTAGAGACGTCACCAAAAAAAGCGGCACACGCACGCACAATGTAGATGGCATTGTTGATCGCCACTGCTGCGTGCTGACCACTGTAAGGCCCAAACTCCGCGAGAGGCGGAAGTGAGGGCACATTCGCGTACGTCTTTCCAGAGTTTAAGTCGAGAAGAAGAGCGCTGTTGTACTGTGCAGGCTCGAGCTCGTCTCGAAATGGCTCCGAGGACAGGGATACGTCAGAGCGTGCGCAGTCCTGCTGCACACAGCCGCCAAGCAGCGCGAGAGACTCATTCACGACGACGAGTGAGGCGTGATGGACCGGACGTGGAAGTGAAGAAGGGTGCAGTACACGCCATGGCTTGATCGGAAGGTCGTTGAACACAAGGCCGTCAACATTATCGGCGAGACCAATACTGCACAAGACAACAACCGTGAAGAGGAGAGCTGCGAGGCGGCGGTGAACAGCACCGATCAATACCGGCACCATCGAGACCTTTTTCTTTTCTTTTTTCCCCTTTTCTGTAATTCACTCGATTCGTTGTTCTGACTTTATCGATCGGTTTGATCTCCGCAACACGCAAAAAAGAAAAAGAGGAGGACCAAGTTGATAATAGCCGCCAAAGCGAAACGGAAAGAACAAGGAGAGAGCATTGTGATGAGTGAGGGGCAGAGAGAAGGCGGCGCATGCGCATAGCTTGAGTCGAGCTGTGACTCTTTATGGCTTCAAATCGTGTATGTGTCTGCTTCGTGGAGATGGAGAAATGGACACGTGTTGAGTAGCTTTCACAGCGGGGAACACAGGTTCAAACAATCAAGGAAAGATATCGAAAGAAAGGTCGTCACTAATTTTGTATCATGCCTCTCCTCCTTTTTTTCTTTTCTCCGCGCACCCGCACCCAATCACCAATATAACTGAGTACGTAAATGCAGAAACAGAGCTATTCGCAGGGAAGGAAAAAAAAAAGCGAAAGCTTCTGTGTGCATTCGTTTGCCTTCTTTTTTTATTTTTTTTTGTGTGGTGTGATTAACACCTACACACACCATATCGTCATGATGACGTCTGTCAACAATAACGCATTTGAAAACAGAGAGAAATGCGCAACATCTACGCACAAATGAAAGAGTTGAGATGAAAGCTCACACATCTGTAGCAAAAATTCCTAGTTTTCTTTTGTTTCTCGAACTCAATACCATTTGCGCACCCTAGTATTCTCCCAGGTATTAAAAAAAAAAAAGCATATTTGCTTTGTATTTATGGGTTTCCTTTTTGCTTCCTTTTTTTTTTCGTAAACCATGCCTCCTCTTTCTTTTCCGATTGTCTCTGCCGCGCGCGTGTGTCTATGCGATCGCCACACTGGATCTACGACGTACAAATAGAGAGAGAGAGAGAGAAGGAATAGACAAAACGCAAGGCATCTTCGAATTCTTCACAGAAGCCCTTTACGGCGAAAGAACCCAAGAAGGATAGGCACCAGAGGACATATGAAAGGCTGCGAGTGAAGAGAGAGAAAGAAAAAAACATCGCAACACAGGTGGCGAGTCATGGCACCAAAAATATATATATATATTCTCAGCTCGTTAGTCGAATCACCATTTATTATTGAAATGCCACGAGGCAGCACAGGCAGTGAGGAGGAGGAGGAGGAGACAAGAGACACACAGCGAGAGAGAAACAAACGAAAACAAACGACAACAACAAAAAAAGAGATGAACACACCACTCGCGATGAAATGACAAAAGGCTCCTCTCGGGGAGACACGCACGCATCAACTTGCGTGAGTGCCAGTTGTGTTGTTACCCTCCAAACAGAGAAGAAAGCAACAACAACAACAACAAAATAGACCCTTCCCGAGTAGAGAGAGAGAGAGAGAGAAAGAAAAAGAAACCAACTGAATCATTTGAAAACAAAAATGCCACTCTGTGTGCGCGAACACACACACACACAGATAAAACAACAAGCTTTTATTGCGTTGCAGGAGCTATTCTTCTTATGAACAAGAAAAACAAACAAACAAACCAAACACACTCACAAAAGGTGAAAGTGCGTACAACTCTTCCATTCTCTCTGCACAGCAGCATCACGTTCCTTCTTTCCTTTTTTTTTTACTTTGGCACGCCCTGATCACGCCTTCAGTTTCTCATGCTTCTTTTTTGCATGTTTTTATCTTTATTTTTTTTTACAAACAAAGAATCAATTCTTTTCGAACAAGGTCGCAAGTGTGTTCTCTGTGTGCAGCTTTTCAATGGCACGCGCGAGAAGAGGGGCGATGGGGACAACACGCAGCTTACGCGCGATCAGAGGATCAAGCATGAGGGAGTCTTGGTTAATACTATCTGTCGTCACAATTAAATCAATAGGCGATTCAATGAGCCGACGACGACTCTCACCCGTGAAGAGGCCGTGCGTGGCGACGAGAAGCACACGCTCCGCCCCGTTCTTCTGCAGCGCCGAGGCCACTTCACAAATGCGAACTGCCTCGTCAATCGCGGTATCCATGATGATGCAAAGTCGGCCCTTCACGTCGCCGACAAGGGTGATGTCGTCGTCGGAGGTGCGCGTTTCAATGTGGTGATCTACTATGGAGTTGCGGCCATACTCTTGCTGGCGCAAGGCGAGCTCCATCCCGTGCGTGCTGCTGCTCCGTGCGGGATCGGTCGTGGAGGAGACTCCACCTTCAGAATACCGTGCCGTGGCATTGGCGATCTCCATCATCGACTCATCACCGACGATGTTCTGCGAGTGAGGAAAAGGCCCAGTGCCAGAGCTGAAGCTCGTCGGAGACGCGAAGGTCGGGGTCAAGCGATCCTTCTCCCTGCCTGTGTGCGCCGCCGCCGCCGCCCCTGGCACGGCCCCGGTGCTCTTCATGAAAGTCGGAACACCAATCGACTCGGGCGTCACGGTGCGCTCCTGCTTCGACTTCACACGGCGCACGGCGGTGCAAACGGAGATGAACTGAGTCGTGCTGTCGAGCTCGGCGAAGCGCATCATGACATCTGCGAAGTCTTTCGCACGACCGAGGTAATCGCCTGATGGTGCGACAATGGTGATGTTGGTGAAGCCATCTCCCTCGTTGCGCAGCTGCCGCGTGAGGAAGCGCACGAACTCGTACTTGGCCGAGATGCTCTCGACGGGAATGGAGTACATGCCCTCGACTTGGTCGCTGTTCATGTCCACCGTGATGAGGTGATGGCAGCCCATGGACTCAATCATCTCCGCCAGCGCCGCGCTCGAGGCGACGTTGCGGGTGTAGGCGAGATACGGAACAATGGCCGTGATGCGTCCGGCCGCCGCGAGCTGGGCAGTGTGAATCATCAAGCAAAGCTCCATTACCGCCCCGCTGTTGCTCAAGTTCGACTCCTCATTCGCCACGAGAGACTGAACAATGTAAATGTCATCCCCACGCACCGTGCCGGCGAGGTCGACGGAGATTTCACCGTTAGCAAACATCCCGCAGCAAGTGCCTTCGAAGCGAGCACACTGCAGCACCTCTGTGATCATTTTTTCCGCAAACGTGCTGCACGTGCCGGCGAGAATGCGGGCGGCAAAGTCGCCGTGGCGCTCTGTCATGGGCAAGGAGGCACCAAAAAAGAACGTATCGCTGTTTGGAAGAAGACGCTGCGCGGTGGCGCCGCATCGGTTCTCATACTGCTCCAATCGCGTGACGACCTCTTCATAGCTCAGGCGGTAGACAGTGCCAAAGACGGCGATGAAGCGCAGCGCAATACCGCGCAAGTCCAGAGAGGACTGCGAAACGTTGCTCTTGTCAATAAGGTCATCCACGGCGAGCGCACGTGCCTGCTGCTCCAGGCTATCCGTCGCACAGCGCTCCAAGTACTTCTTCAGAATTTTGCGAAACGCGAGGAGGTTGAGAGAGCGGAACTTGAGAATGGTCTGCAGCTTCACGTACAAGAAGGGGATATAGTCTTCTCCCATGTCTTTCACCTCATCATCCGTCAAGTGGCGTAGCTGCTCGGCGTGCTCGCTGACATCCTTTTCGAGGCGACGCATGTAATTACTCACTTTGCGGAACGAGCGAATGAGCTCATCGAAAAACTGGTCCTGAAGACGCTCACGTTCTTTCCACAAGCCGATTATTTTTTCATCGCCAGAGTTGATCGCGGACTCGCGGGTCATCACGGAGACGGTGGCGAGAAGGGGAAATGCGTTGCGTTCGCGCGAGAGCGGGCAGGCGTCGCGACCGAGCGTGGGCTGCGGTGGCACAGATGTTGTCGGGCTGATGCCGCTATCATCCACTGTCTTCTTCGCAGGCTGTGCCGCACCAGTTGGGGACGCCAGTGTACGCGCATACTCGGTCAGCTGAATGCGAATCTTCTCAATCTTCTTCACGATGGGCTTGAGAGAAAAGTAGGCGACGTAGTTGTCAAGTGTGATGTCCGTGTTGTACTCACTGATGAGTCGGCGATGAAAGGATTGCCCTTCCGTCACAGCTTTGCCGGTCTTGAGCATGATTCTTTCGGGGCGTTTTTCTTTCTTATTGTATTGTTTATGTTGTGCTTTACACTAGTTTTGCGTTTTTGTGTGTGTTTATATGAACGAGTAAAGATCGCACAGACGCGTTGCTGAGTTTCGTTCGCTTATTTATTTCGAGATCTTAACTATCTTCGTTTTTTTTTGTGTTTCCCCGATTCGTTGGTGTGGCTCCCGCGTTTCTTGGACCTGCAGAAAGCTTGCTAGGCTTCAGTGGCGAAGGAATGACAAAAGAACGAGGAAGAGAAAAGACAGGATTGACGTGCGAACGAGTGTATACTGTGCGTGTGGACGAAGTGAGTTCACTCACATGCACCTCTGGAACTGTAAGACACAATCTGTATGTGTGTGTGCGGGCTCTCCATCTTTCTATCCGGAGGTACACGTCTTGAAATGTGTATGTCTATATCTATATCTATATGCATCTCTCTTTTCATCATTTTCTGTATCTGTAAGTGTGCAAAAAACACACTGCATATAAAATAAACAAATAAATCAATAAATAAAGAACAGTTATAAAAGAGCAGAGAAGATAGCAATATAATAATGAGAAAAAAAAAGGAAACACAAACAAACAAAACACCTTGTCACATTCACAGAATGCTTTGACAAGATATGAGGAGGGAGAACACTGGCTCTGTCCTTTTTTCTATTGATTTTGTTTTTCAGTTTTTTTTACTTCTCTTTCATGTGGTGTTTACGCATGCGAGGTGAAGCCGCACAGATCGAAAAAGTTTGACCTGCCTCGGCTTATGGTTCCCCACACTGGGTCTTCATCCAGCTCGGTCTCGACGCCACGCACCGTCGTCATCCCAGAGGCACTCATGTGAAGCAGCTGGTAGGCACGCGCTGTGGTGGGTGAGCGCGGGTGCCAGAGACAAGGCACCATCGCCACCGGTGGCGGTGGTAATGTCTGCTCTTCGTCCTCTGCGTCGCTCAGTTCCACGTTATACGGCCATGGGTAGCGGATGTGGCTGCGCACGCACGTCTCAACGCGCTGTGCCAGAGCCGCTGCACGCCATGTGGGTGTGTGCGGCGGAGCCGGGCTCGCATTCCCCACCGCACCCGCCGGGGCCTGTGTAGAGGCCATCATGGGTGCCATCTCGAGGTTCCAGAGCTTCGCGAATACCCCGCGTGCGTTCTCTGGTGCCGAGGCGGGTGAGGCGAGTGTACCTGTCGGCGAGTCCGCTGTAAACAGCTCCGCCAGTGTTTTCTGAGATGGGTGGGGCAAGGACACATTGAGGGCACGCGTGTCAGCCAGTGCATCCGCGGAGAAGGGCATTGCTGTCGCGATCGCGGTTGTGTCTGTGTCAAGTGCGCGGAGAGCGCGTGTGGCTTCAGCCCGGGCAAGGTGGAAAAAGGCGCGTTGTAGCTCAAACTGACGTCGTGCGTGTGCCTGGTCGGCACTGAGCTGCGACGCGGGTTCTCTGAGGTTGCGTCGTTGCGAGGCCACCGTGCGAGTTGGCTTCGTGGAGGGCGGCTGTGTGGGTGTGGATGCGGAACACGAAGGCGTCTTTGCCACCGCAGCCGCAGACGAGGCCACGGATGTGGCTGCCGACCCGCGAGGTCGAGGCCGATGCGCTGTTGTTGTGGCTGGTGCACGCACAGTGGGCTTGCGCACCGAGGAAGAGGAAGAGGCGGTACCGATCTTCGCTTTCTTCTTCGCGAGTTGTGATTGTGTGCATCGGGCTGAGGAGACGGGTGTCTTTTTGTTCGTCACAGCTTTTGTCGTGGACTTGGCCATCGTGAGAAAGAACAAAAAAAATGGTAGAAAGTCTGATGGCTGTTGTCTGTGTGAGGGTTGAAATGCAAGCAGAAGAGTGAGACGCATGAAGAGAAGGATTGAAGAAGTGTCAACTATGTAAAGAGAGAGAGAGAGAAAAACCCAAACACGCAACGATGGCGACCGTGAGAGCGTGGATGCCAACTAAAGATATTTTTTTTTTGTGTGTGTGATTGCGCGAGGTAGCCCTGGCATCATCATCGCACAGATCCGATACGAACGAGTGAAGAAACACAGCGAGAGGGGGAAGAAAACAAATCATGAAGCCCTCACCGAACGTGTACCACACTCGTTTTGTTTGAATTTTTACTTTCGTCCATTTGTTCTGCTCAAAGATAGCAAAAAAAAAAAAAACCGTTGCCATGCACATCACGCCAACGTATGCCAAGCATCACGAAAGAAAGAAAGAAAGAAAAACGACAACGTCATAAGAAATAAAAAGAACTCTACGCCTGACAATGAAAGTAGATGCGCAGAAGTGCGTCGGGAGATAGAGAGAAAAAGGAGGGTATCAATATGAATTGAAAAAACCAGTAACGCACAGAAAAACACATTAAATACGTCTTCTTCTTCCTCCTATTGTGACTTGTCGGTATCGCAACAAACATGCAAACACACACAGAGAGAGAGAGACGATCACACCTTGACCACAACAGATCCCATGGAATCTAGTACATTTCTAAAAAAAAAACAGCCACAACAACAGCAATCACCACACACGAAGAACGAAAAAAAAAAAAAAGACACAATGGGCGGATTGAATGAAAGCAAGTGCAAGCTAAGGAGAAAGAACAACGGTGACGGAGGCAGCGGTATCAATTGTCGTGACGGATCGACCTGTCATCGGTTCTGTGCCTGTTGCGAGGCGCGTCACTTTACCCACAAGGCGGCCGAGCTGGTCGCGAGCGGAGGACCACCACGGCGAGGAAGCGTGCGGTGCCGGAGCGTGCTCTGGCACTGTCTCAGCGCGCACATCGCGAGTACCCTTCTCCTGTTCATGACGTGCGCGCTTCGCAAACCGTTCTTGCGCGTCTGGCGTTGTCGCCGGCAGCCAGACTGGCAGCTCCGAATACACACCCGCCCAACCCAGAATATCCACCGGAGGCTCACTAGGGCTCGCTGAGGGCAGCTGGAAGAACTTGCGTGGGTTCAAGAAGCGCTCGACAAAGGTGAGGCGAGGGTGAAGATAGCCGTCTCCCTCCTCGTGGCTGCGGCTGGCACGTGTCGAGGAGGGCAGGGGCACGACACCCAGACGAACGCGAACAGGCGTCATGGTGTCGAAGTGATGAAAGAAAAGCGGCTGGGCCTCCGGTGCGAGTGCGCCGCTGCGGCGCTGCTGAGAAGCCGAGGCTTGCTTCTTGGTGTTCGCCTGAGGCGTGGCGGAGAACACCGGCGGGGGCTCTAGTTTACTTGCACGTGGACTCCACTTTTGCTTGTCAGTGCCTGCCGCACCGTTCACGTTCAGTGGCGTGGGTGTGTCTCGTTCTAAAAATGGGTCTTGCAGGCGCGAGGCATTTATCGCATCCGAGAACCGCGGCAACGGTGACAGTGAAGATGGCAGTGATGGCGCACGTTGACGCTTCTGCCATGCGGCGGTGGTGGACGGCGACGATTTGCTTCGCTTCGCAACGGGAATCCCGCCGCTGCGACGCTGTGACAGCAGAGAAGGCCTCTCCAATTCAATTTCTTCTTCTTCTTCCGTGCTCTCATCTTCTTCTGCACGCTCAATCGATGCGGCGAAACGCCGCGCAGCCACACCGATGATCTCGCCATCGTCATTCACGTCGTAGTCAGCCCCATCGAACCAAACCGGTGGTGCCTTGTACACCTCCGCGGCGAGAACGCGCTCGGCCTCTTCCACCGCCTCCGCCGCCGCCGCCGTCGCGACCCCGCCAATTGCGACGTCCACCGCGCCAGACAAACGTCCACTTTGACGTGGCGTGACTTGATGAGAGAAGCCCTGCAGCACGGAGGAGCGTCGCGGCGGCGTGCCGGCAGCGGCGGCGGTGGAGGGTCGCTGCGACGGAGGCGCTACCACTGCCTCTTCGCGGACAAGAGAAGCTCTTTTTGAGGCCTTTGCTCTCGCCTTTTTGGCCGCCTTCTGATTGCGCTTCTTCGACGCCATGCGGGCTTTGTTTTTTTTTGGTTGTGTGTCGTTGCTGTAACTCGTAGTACGCTGCCGGTTTGGTTTCCCTCTCTAAAATGTGAACGGCTACTAAGCTCCTATTATTCGGCTTCGCATTCGTGTCATGGCAGATTCAAGTTTACAACAACGCGAACGAGAAAAAAAGAAGAAGAAGAGGAAATGAGCAACATGAACAGATAGACAGAGAGAGAGAGAGAGAGAGATGGAAATAGAGAGCGGAAGAGGGAAGGCCTTCGTGTCAGCCTCCAGCAGAACGTCGGACGCAGTGTGCACCTCACACACACACACACACACACAAGCTCAACAGATCAGCATACCGCACACAGACGAGTCATCGCTTTTTTTTTCTCTTTGTTTTGTTTAACGATAACGGGCAAAGCAGACTTGAGCAAAAAATATGTTCAAATACAGACCACCAAATAACTTCGCATGAGTGAATCGATTTCAACGTACTGGCGCTCTGACGCGTTTACATTCGAGACTCATCACCCACACGACACAACCACAGTACACACGTTTCTTTTTTTCTTTTTCCACCGCTTGTATACGATGTGATACCATAGTGAACAGATAAAAACAACAACAACTATACCACAGAATGATAGAAAAAACGTCTTGTTGAAACCACACGGAGGGGTGCAAAGATGCTGGAGAACTAGAGCGGCAAGAAACTGAAAAAAAAAAAGGAAAGAAACAAAAAGAACATCGGAATCACCTGCAAAATGCATGACGACAAGAGAACCATGACAACATCAAAAAAATCTCACCACCTCACACATCACAAACATGATACACGTTCTTTTCCCCTTGAAACCATGCCTTTTTTTCTTCTTACTGCCCCGCACCGCGACCACCGCGCGTACCCGCCGCCGCCGCACCTCCACGACCGCGTCCCTGGAATTGCTGCATTGTTGACATGAAGGCCATGATTTGCTGCTGGATCATGAACATCTCTCGCATGTCCTCCGGCGTCGGTGGACTGCCATTGTTCATCGTTGTTTGCACCCGCTCTAGCGTATTGCGCTGCTCCGTGGAGAGGGTTTGCATCGCCATCTCTACCATCATCGTACCTTGTGGGGTCATTTGTGGCATACCCGAATTGGCACCATGGCTGTGCCCATGGCTGCTGGCAGCAGCGCCTTCTCCGTGGCTGTGCTGATGTCCCTGATGTTGTTGCTGCTGCATCTCTGCCTGCTGCTGACGTGCAATCGGCGCCAGTTCCGGCACAGTCGCGATGAAGTTGTCGATCTGAGACTCCTCAAGAACGCAGAGTTGCGTGATGATGCGCTCTGTCTCAGGCTCCTTGAACTTTTTACACGCCTCTCGGAGCTGCCGGAGCACGTCTTCACCATCTAGCTTTCCCGAGGGCACAGGGGCACCACCCACGGCGAGGCTGGCCACGTCGAAGCGATTCGTAAAGAAATCGGCCTGCACGGCTTCGTACCGGAGAAGCACATCCTCGTCGTTCGCGGGAATGGGACTCGTGGAGAAGGCGAGCTTGGCACGCTCGACGAACTGGGGTGTTTGCATCTCTGCGATCACGGCATTCGCCAGCGCGTAGATTTGCTCCTTTGCAAACTCTGTTGGCATGACTGAAGAGAAATGCTGGATAAGCAGAAACACAGAGAGAGAGAGAAAGAAAGAGAGAAAGAACCTAATAAGAATAATAATAACAATGAAGGAGAGTAGAAAAACAACAACAACAAAAAAGCAAAGGTCGTGCTTTCCTGTAGTTTGTGGCTCTATTTATTTCTGCTGCTTTTTTTTGTCTTTTTCAGGTTTGATTAGAAAGCAGAAAAAAAACACGCGTAGAGACAATAGGATTGAGTGTGCGTATCTGCAAGACTGCAGCTCCAACAAAAAAAAAAACGGATTAAATCGTTTAGCGGAGAGAAGGAGAGAAGAAAGACAGGTGCTGTGAGTGCAGAATATGGTTACGCGATTCAAAAGAAGAAAGGCCAACCGCCTTTCAAAACAGCTGCACAAAAAAAACAGAAGACAAAAGTGAAATACACCGCGTCTCGCAAATATGTCCATAACACCGTGCGCGCGTTTGCGAGAGACGAATGATTATGATGAGGCACAATTGGCATAATGGGCCCTTGCCTTCATCATCCTGAGATGACGATTGCCTCGATCTATTTCTCGCGGTCTTCACGCAGTAAGGAATCCCGAACTACGGAGCAAGGTGGGCGTACTAACGACATTGCGTGTGCTCCACACCAGACCTTTGAACGACGAGCACTAATGCAGTGCGCACTCTTTTGACCTTCTTTCTTCTCATAGTTTTTTTTGTAAATCTTTTTTTTTCACGTCATCGTTTGTTCATGTCTGCGCTTTTTTTTTTATTTACCTGAGCGCTGCCAGCTCAGCAACAACAAAAAAAGAAGGAGAGGGCAACCGGTTGAGAAAATACGGATTGCAGACACAACTCCACACATGTTGAGAGAGGGAGGGAAGAGAACAAATAATAAAAAAAAAAAGACAAGATTAATATCAATAATCGCGTTGCCTTTTTCTTTTTTTTATGTCAGGGATTTGAAAAATAATCTATGCTTTTTTTTTTGAATATTGCACGATCACGTTTTTCTAAAACACACGCAATGTCACAATACTATGACGGCCAAGAGCGCTCCCATCCGATTTGTAATTCGATTGGTTTTTTTCACTCCGCCTTTTTGATTTTTCTTTTTTTCCGCAAATATTTTATTTCTTTGCTTTTATTTTTTGCAAATTAGAAGCCACCGGTCTGCTCGACCATGGCATCGATGACGTCGTCATCCTCCATGCCAAGGTCTTCGGGTGACTTGGATTCATCGATCGGAGAGCCATCGAAGAGAAAGCGCACGCTGCCGCGCGCAATACCTTGCTTCTTGCAGTACGCATCGATGAGCTTCTTCAGTTGGGTCCCACGCTTGATCTTGAAGAACATCTCCGCGCCATCGGCATTCACGACCTTCAGCGACACTTGCTGGACGGGCGCCGCCGCTGCTGCAGCAGCATTACTTTCCTCCTTCACGGGGGGAGGATTGGTATGGCTATCCTCCTGGTTTTCCATCTGTATGTTTTCCTTTTTTTTTTTTACAGTGATAACAAAAAGTGAATAAACAGAGCAAAGCAATATATGCGTATTGAGTACGAAACCTTTTGTTGTCTATTCTTGCTCGCAAAGATTTGCATGTATGTGCGTCACATTACAAGAAGAATGCAAAAGGAGAAAACGAGAGATCGAGGAGAGAGAGATGTTGTCAATAGATGACTGTGAGACGCAATCAGATAATCCTGAAAAAAAAAACAGGAGAGTGTCATCACCTTGTGTGTGTGTGTAGAACCACACACACGCGGCGCAGCAGCACACATGTGAAAGTTTGTTCGTGCTAACAGCAGCGATCGCAGAACAAGGACAAACCAGTACTGGAATGACGCCGCCCACATACGCATGTGTGCACGGGAGAGACGGAGAGAGAGAAGAAATCATTCAGTCACAAGGGAGAGAGCGTGCTCGAGCGAGATAGAAAAACAAGTCAGCAGTATTTAGGTACAAATACGCGTGGTCTTTGCCTCTCACTCTTTTGCACACCAAACCAACTTTCCCTTCTTTGAATTTGTCTTGGCTCCATTCAAAACCGTTCGCACCTTTGGCTATGATTGTCGTTTTGAGTTTTTTCTTCATTTTCATTTTTCTAAACGAACAAAGTGGGGACAAGAAAAACACACACGCACAGACACAGACACAGAAAAGAAGAACCATCGTTGCGCACTGCTGATGTTGCTGATAGGCAGAATGACACGTCTCAAAGACAATGTGCGTAACTGCTACTCCACTCAGCACCATCAGACTAGAATGCAACGATGGCTTCATATGTTTCTTTTTTCACCACCCAACAGATATCAAACAAAAAAAAATGGAGTAAAGACATCCGAGAGTATATATATATATATTGACACAAAGAACAAGATCAGTTACTTTTTCCATTTTCTCTGTTGTGACAGGATATAGATCTTTCCCCTCCTTTTTTTTTTCGCTTCGCATTCTGTCTGAGTCGATCAGTGCCCTCTCCGTGTCAGTTTTTGTGTTTGCTGGTGCTTATTGTCATTTCATTCATCGTTAGCCCTCTCGTCCCACACGAAGCGTCCACACAAGGGCGGTTTTGCTCGCAAGTCGTGCAGAGAGCAAGTCCAAGCCACGACGACGAGGAGCCGATGACCAAGAAACAGCAACAGCAAAAAAGGGAGAATTGTGCACACCGAAAACACACAGGCGAAAGACAGAAGCTAGCTCGAAAAAAAATCAGGCGGGTCGGAGGTGCTCCAACGACTAAAAAACAAACAAACAAACAAACAAGAAAGAAAACACGAAACGTGCAAATGGTAAAATACAAAACAAAAAATGAAATAAGGAACCCATGCAAACAAGGAGCTTGGAAAAAAAAAGAAGAAAACAAGAATTGTAGAGCAACAAAAACAAGAGATGAAACATGAAAACAAAAGTAAATAAAAAAAAAAGAAGATCTGACAGGAACTTCACCTATTCTTCAGTAGGGCAAGATGCCATCTCTCCTTTTTCTTTTAAACCTGTTTTCGTTTCGTAAAAAAAAAAAACAGAAAAGTAAAGTCTTGCGCATGATTTTTTTTTTCTTTCTGATATGGTGCCTTATGTTTCCTTTTTTCCTTTATAAAAGTTGTTATGCAAACTAAACTAGGTATATTCCGAGAGAGAGAGAGAGAAAGAAAAAGAAAAGAACAATGAACAAAGATAGAAAACCTGGGAGAACGAGAGAGAGAGAGAGCTGTTCTTGTTGCGTTAAAAAAAAAAGTGGATACTATTCTAACAGCAAATACCTACTTCGTTTCTTCTTTCTGCGTCTTCTTTTTTGCTCACTTAATCTTTTGTTTTTTTCTCTCTCACAGGAGCGGCGCTAGACAATTTACAGCTCATCGCTGTCATCGTCGTCGGCGGTGGCCTGCTTCTCCTCTGGCACAGCGCGCTGCTGCTGAGCGTCGGGCTCGCTGACGGATGCGTGCGAGGGCGCGTCCTGGCTTGCGCTGCCACGGCTGCTGTTCTTCTTGGGGCGACCGATATCGTCGTCGTCATCGTTCTTGGTCACAAGAGGCTCAATAACGCGCACGCGTGCAGGGCACATGCAGCAGCACAGAAACGCCATGAACATAGCGAAGATCGTCACCGCCATGATCGTCAGCACCGCGCGGCAGCCCTGCGTGCAGAGCTGATGGTTGTAAGGCAGAACCGGGGGACGAATAAACTCGTAGCACTGCGTGAAGTTCGGCAGACATGTCAGGAGACCACAGTTGCCGCGTGACGCTGTTGCCTCACACGTAATCTGAGAACACGAGAAGTACACCTCCGTGGTGTCGAACGGTTGGGCGGGCGTGCTGCCGTGTGCGAGTTGATCGTTCATCAACGTGGTCTCGGCTGGGGTGAGGGCCACGCCGTTGTAGTGGCGCGTCACCAACGCATCTGTCACGCACTCCCAGAACGTGCTGAAGCATTGCATCAGCGCATCGCAGGTGAAGACGCCATCTTCACTCCAGCCGCTGGCGTCACAGAGGTAACCGCTGGGGGTAAAGTCGACGGTATCCTTCATGCCACTGCACACACAGCGCTGCTGCACGCACGTCTCGTACACCGGCTCTGTCCATGGCAGGTCTGCGTAGAGGTTAGTGCTGGGTTGGGTGAACTGGGAGCAGCTGGTGATGACAGGCTCGGGATTGATGAGCACGCAGTCGCTGGCCGGAATCGGTGTACTTGACATGGGATCAATCGTTGTGTCCTCGGCAGAAGCCGTCCATGTGGCGAAGCACAGGAGGAGGAGCACAGAGGCGATACACAGAGTGAAGAAGCGAGACATCAGGGCGTGCAATTGATGGTTTGTTCCTTACTTTCCGTTGCCTTTTTTCTCTTCGCGTACGAACAGAAATATAGCCAGGGTAATCGGTTGAGAAATACGAGCGAGAGAAATCGATGGTATGGAGTGTCTCTGAACGCGAAAGGGGAATATGAACAGGAAAACTAAAATACAAAAAGAAAGGAAGAAGATTGCTGCGAATGAGCGAAACGAATGTGAGAAATGGTGCAAAAAAAAAACACAAGTGCAAGAGAGCGAGAGGGCGCGGGAAGATGATGAAGGCAAAATAGTGTGTTGGTGATGCTCCTAGAGCAGGTTAACAGTCACGCTGAAAAGAGAGAAAGATGATCGGATAAACTTTATTCACTTCCAAGATTGAAACAGAACAGATGTATCTGGGAGGAATACGAGACTCCATGTCGCCACCATGTCGCCACCATGTAGACGACGACAATCACCTCAGAACATGGCGCAGAGCACTGAGTCCGTTTCGCAGCAAAGTGAGCGTGAACAGTGTATTGTTGTTGTAAAATTGGTGTGGCGCACAGGTGAGAAAAGAAAAAAAAAGAGAAAAGAGGGCAACACCTTGCGAGAAAGAGCAATCAGTAACAAGGCCTGAATGTCATCCCACAATCCTTGGCACTACCGCACACATGTTGGCTCGTTTTCTATCGGAGAGGCAGCCTGAACAAGTTGAAATTCTTCGCTTTTCCCAATCTTGTGTGTCTTCCCTCTCTCTCTCTCTCTCTCTCTCTTTTTTCCGCGTTGCCTTGTGACCTCATTCATCACTCCTCGCTTGACGTAAGCATAAAGAAGCCGATGAGACCGAGGGCCAAATACTTTACGACAACGGACTCGTTAAACGCAATGGTCACGTAACCGATCCACGGCACGTACGCGAATGTTTTACCAATAATTTGACTGTCTTCAATCCATTCGTCACCTGGTGGGTACATGGAGCGATCGTCATCGACATTGTTGTCACCCTTGGTGAGAAAAAAGCGTTTCCCGTCTTCCTCACGCTCGTGAATGCGCAAGACACGGTGCACAATCGGGACCGCGCGCCGATCCAGATTGAAGACGACAATATCGCCAACCTGCACCGGGTATCGCGGCGAGTGGTGGAGAAACAAAACATCCCCACGGCGGTAACCTGGCTCCATGCTACCACTCAGAACGACGACAAGACTCGCATCGCAATGCGTGATCACACATTGTGCCCGCCACAAAGAAAGCGCCAAGCTAACGATGAGGGCAACTTGAAGAACGCGACGGTATACATCGCGCTTCCGCATGGAACGGAGAGCGTTGATCTCGTCCCACATGATGACGATGATATGAGAAAAGGACAACAGCAACAGACAGATCTCTTTCTGGTTGCTGATATTTTCTTTCGAATTGAGGAACCTTCCGTGACGGTCCTGCAGCCACTACCAGACAAAGCGGCGGAATTATGAAAAGAACAAGAAGAAGAACAAGAAGAAAAGAGTTGGGAAAAAAAAAAAAAGAAGTGAAATGAATGGGGATGACGAAGACTGTCAATATACCACAGATCACACACACACACACACAGACGCACAAACAGATTCGCAAAGAACGCCAACACGCACACGTACATTGAGTGCACTGATTCTCGTTGGCAGCCATTTGTTTTGCGCTTTTATTTGCTGTAACCTGTGCATTTATCTGCGCATTGCCAGCTGCGGCTTCGTCGTAGCGCTGCACTGGATTCATATATACACAGATTAGGCATCCTAATACGCATCAGAAGGAAACAGATCGTACTTTGAAATCCACAGGAGCACGTTAGTGGAGCCTCAACACACGCACACACACACACATGCCGTGCCAAGTGAGAAAATACAGAGAGCAGTGACTATTGCCCTTCCCTCTTTTTCTCTTTCTTGTTTCTCATGTATTCCACTTTTAGTTTTTTATTTATTTATGCGAATTGATTAGCGAGTGGGTTCTGGTTATGTTATTTACACCAAATGACTGCACGAACAAGAGAAGAAAAAAACCAAGAATAATAACAATAACAAGTCACAAAAGATGCAGAGAAATCACTAGCCACACACTCACAAACAACAAACACGATAACACAGACACAAGAAGACACGTTTTAAATAGACAAAAAAAAAGGTGCATGCTGCTATTAATCGTTTAATAGTAAAAAAAGAAAGATCAAACATATCAACAACAACCAAAACAGTGCTGTGCCAGTCCCATGGTCACACAATCTTTAAGATTCTGAATTGAACTTGGCCAGCAAGGCTTCACGGGTTTACTCTCGTCAACTTTTGAAAAACTGTCTTCAATTACTGGGCGACACGAAAGATACTACGCTGGCCGCCTCGCGTGCCGCGCGTCTTTTGCCCTGACTCCTTCTGCCACGTACGTGTGGCTTCATCGACGAGGTCTTCGTGCTCATCTTCGATGCGCAGGGCGGCTTGTCGCAGCAGTGCCTTACTCTCGTCGTTCCCCACCGCAGTGAAGGCGAGGTCCGAGTACGTCGAAGCGGCGAGGCCGTGATTGACGATGCGCGCGCCGGCGTGGTATGCAATCGGAGGACCCCACTTTCGCGGCAAATGTACGCGATTCAGTGCTTTGAGAAGGTCGGATGCAATGAAGTCCATGTCATTGCTGTACGTTGTGAAGATGGAAATATAAGCGTGGGCAATCTCGAACACGGCGGCGGTGGAGGCGGCCAGGGTGAGGTACTGCGTGGCGGTCGAGGCCATGCCAAGCGCCGCGCCGGCTTGTTCTTCGGCGGTCTGCTGACCGAGCTTGACATCTTCAGTCGCGCTGAACGACACGGCTTGAGAGGCAAGGCCATCGTTGCCTTCACGCCGTGCCTGCTTACGCGTGTCCATCTCCATCTTGATCTTTGCCTTCTTTGCATCTCCATCGACCTTGTGTGCGCTGTGACCCGCCGCGGCAGAGGCGGTGCCATTTGCAGACTGTGATTCAGCGTGTGCGCTGCCACCGTGCTGTCGACGACGCATCTCCACATCCTTCACGAGCTGAAACAGAAAAGAGGCGAGCGCGTTCAGCACGGTGTGCGAAGGGAACCGCTGATCCTGCACGCCTCCAACCACGACCTCAAAGAGCGAGGCCATCAGGTTGGGCAACAGCGCAGGCACACGCCAGAAGATACCGGCGCGGAGCCAGGTGTGGTTGAGGAGACGCAGCACCAACATCACCTCCTCACACGAGAGCACATGCGTGGACGGCGCCGCGGTGGCGGAGGCATTGCCAGAACGGACCGTCGATGCAGCGCCCGCCCCCGCGGTAACGTCCACGACGCGTGCCTCCAAAACGTGATAGACAAACCACCATGTCGCGTCAAGGAAGCTGTTGTCGCGTGTCAGCGCGGGTGAGGGCAGCGCGCAGAGCTGCAAAAGCGTACCCCAGAGCGTGTGACCTCGCTGAGAGCCAGAAGAGGGCGCTGCGGCGGGCAAAGAGAGCGCCGTGGAGGCCCACAAAAGACGTTTCACAACAGGCACCAACGAGGCCATGCGCATGCCGGACACTGCACTCAATGCCAGCACTACATCCGCAACTGTCGAGAGTAGCGTGTAACCTCGAAGACGTGCGGCCGGGTTGACCGTCGTCGCGGTAGTTTGGTTCGTGTTCTCATCCGAGGAGGGCAGTTCGCCAAGCCACACCAACAACGCACGCTGTGTCGCCCCACGTGGCAGGACATCTCGAAAAAGACCGTGCATATAGTGATGCAGTACAGACGGGACCGTGTTGGCGTGCATGAGACGAAATGTGTACGCGAGCGTGTGAAGCTCCTGCTCCAGGCGCAGCACGGTCGGCGCAGATGCACACAGGGCCGGCACAGGACGAGTCCACGCGTGGGCCCCGCCGTGTGTCTTGGCGGAGTTTGTCTGTGCGTCGCTCTTGGCCATGTCATCTTCAGCCGGTTTCGCCTTTGTTTTTTCCTTCTTCTGCAGCATTGATGGCGCCTCTGCGTGATTCAGCGGCAACGCAACCTGAAGCGCACGCTGAAGTCGCTGTGCGGCAGCTGCGGTCGCGGAACTCGAGGCGATTACGACGTCGTAGAGAGTCAAAAACAACCACGCTGTCGTGAATGTGGGGATACACTTGGTGTAGGAGGACGACTCACCAGTCGACGTCGCGCGATGCGAGTCACTTTGCACGAGACGCAGAATCAATGTGTCTGCGTCTTTGCCCTCGAAGACATTCTTCAGCGCTGCGGTGAGGCGTGTTATTGCGGACGAGGATGAGGCCGCGGCGCCATCCCTGGCGTACGCGAGAGTCAGAATAAACTGTGAGGAGGCTTCGGTGGCGTGGCTCTTGCCGGGCTTGCCGACCACGACAGCCGCGTCTTCCGCTTCCGCGTTCTGCACCCCCTCTGCACTGTCTTCGTCTTCCGTCTTTTCGCGCTTCCGTTTCACTGGCGCTTTGATCTCTGACAAAAGAAGCGATGACCGGGCAGTTTGATTGCCACCACCACCGCACGTCAAGAAGGCGTGGAGAACATGTCCGTAGAGCGCGTTGGCCCACTCACACGCGCACGACAAGGCCTGACTCGCAGGCTCACGTGCATCACACACGACACGGCAAAGTTGGTCGTGAAGAAGAAACAGCCACTCTTGAAAGATATCCGTCATCGCCTGCTGTGCCGATGTGGTATTGTCTGCTGCTTTGGGAGTGCTGTCGGCCTCCGCGGCGGTGTCTTGAAGACGAGTGCGCGCACGTCGCGCGCCTCCACCACCACCACCACCACTCACGGGAAGCACCAGCGCCTTGCCGTCCAACAAGGAGAGGAATGTGACGAGCACGGCACCGCAGGCCAGGCGATGCGCTAAAGTCTGCTTTTTCACACCTTTGGCATCCCCTTTGCTCCTGCCGGCCTTGGCAATCTCGTGTGTCTCCTGTTCCCCGGAGAGGCACTGGCCAAATTGCGCCGCCACGTGTCGTGCGTACCCGAAGCCGAGGAACGCACTGACGTCGCGCTGTCGCGCTGCGCCTGTCTGCTTCCCGTGCATACGCGGCCACACCTGTGCAGCGTGAAGCGCGGTGGTGTAGGAAAAGGCCATGATGGACACGGCGGTGTGGCGCAGCGGATTCAGCTGCGCAGGGCCGGCCAACTCACACGCGTCCTTCACAGAAGCACCCAGTTCGCCGCTGCTCACCAACCACAACAATCGCGTAAATCGAGAGCGCGGGGAGAAGAGCGAGGCGACGACGTGGAGAAGGGCGTCTGCCTCTTGCTGCTCAACATCGACTTCTGCCTCTTGCGTTTCCTCCTCGTTCATCTTGTCGGCGGAAGAGGCGGTGCCTGCACGAATGGTCACATTCACTGGCACCCCCAAGGCGGCGGTGAAGGCGACCCGGCATTGATGAGCAGCAGATGGGGATGCCGCGGGCTTAGACCCGTCGTGCGCCACGCCGTCCTCGTCCTGCGTGCGCACAGCGTTCACGTCTGTCTCTACTGCATCTATTTCAAACAAAGCTTGTCGGCACACATCTGTGACGCGCCGTTCTAGCAAGAGGCAATCACGCACCAAGGCGAGCAACGCCGCCAGCAGCACCGCATTCACCTCTTGGTGCGATCCGTCTTGACGAAGACGGGTGACGTTCCTGTAGAAGTCTTGCAACCAGCCCACGGTGGTGTCGAGGAGAGAACACCAGTACGGCACGTGGCCACAACTCAGGTAGATCTCACGCAGCGCACGCACGGTAAACAAGAGACGCCGAGCCTCCAAAGCAGGCGCGGTCGTTGCATCGGTATCGGCCACGAGCAGCGCAGCGGTCACGTCTTCACTAGAGACGGTGAAGAGCAATGTGACGAGGGCACGCAGCACGGCGCCTCCATCCACCTGCAAACAACGCGCCAACCACACTGGCAGGTGTGGAGCGTCCCCCGCGGAAGCACTGAGAGTCGCCGAGGATGCCACCGCGTCCTTCTCGCGTGCCATCACCGATGACGAAGAAGAGGCGTCGGCGTCGGCAGCAGAAGAAGCAGCAGAAGCTTGCACGCCGAAGCTGTGACGAAGGAGCGAGACGAGCCGCTGCCGCACACGCTTGGGTTTTCCAAAGGCGCACACGCTCTGCCAGTGCTCTGTGGTCAGCCAGCTCGCCACACTCACCGCCGCCTCTGGTGAGGCAAAGGTGATGGCGACAAGACTAGCCATTTTGTTGGCGTTTGTCTCCTGCTCCGCGGCGAGCGCGTCTAGGAGGTCGTGCGCCATAACCCGTGCTTCACCGGCTGGACCCACCTCCACCCCAAGCATCGTCGACACCGCCCGCGCGAGGGAGAGACGCTGCACGGTGAGCAGCGTCAGTAACGTCGGGGCGTCAAAGTGTGGGTCCATGCGGAGGGTGAGAGGCGCGAATGCCGCAGTCGTCGTGTCTGTCAGCATGGCAGCGAGAGTCTCGACCCGGTACGTGGTACCTGCCACCACGCCGACCTGCGTTTGGCACTGCCAGAGCGTCTCCTCCAACATCTCCAAATACGGCATCACCGGCGCAGAGCCGAGGTCTTGTAAACAGCTTCGCGTGACGAGGCGGCACTGGTAGAGGGCGTAGAGCGCGTGGAGCAGGAGAGCACGATACGTCGTCTTCTTGCTTGTTTGTTTGACTTCCGTGGTGAAGTGCCAGGTGCGTGCCGCGACCTCGGCATCCTTCTTGACCTCGAGAAGAAGCGGGGCGACCCGCTCCACCAAAAACGTCGCAAGAAGCAGCTCTAGCTCAGTCGAGCGCTCGAGCAACGGCGCAGACGTCACCGACGTTGGCGAGACCCCTTCCAGCACGGCGGCGACAAGCTGCAGAAGAAATAGCACATACGTGGGAGAGGCGGAGAGGGAGGCGGTTTTCACAGTTTCCGATGTTGCCTCCTCATTCACGGACTCACTTTCTTCGGTCAGTGCGGCGACGTAACGGCTGATGTGACTCAGGAGTGTTTCAGGATCCATAGAAAGAGCGCACGCCTCGGTGAGGGCCACGTGCACAATCGGCTGCGCGAACACGTGCTGGAGAGCCGCCATATTCTGCACCGCATCTTCCACCACCACCTCCTCCTCCTCCTTCTCTTTCGCCGCGCCGTCGGTAGCCTGTGTGATGGCATCCGGCTTCAGCAACGCATCCAGCAGCACAGGCACCTGATTACCCTTTCCAAGCCGCTGAGTAATATCGGAAAGAAAAGTGAGCAGCACGTGTGGTGAAGTCTCCTTCACGGCCAAGCTCTCCACCTTCGACTGAGTCGTCGTCATCGTGGCAGGCAGTGAGGCTGCGCGTGCCGCAATGCGGAGAATTACGGCCAAGTTGCTGTCCACGACTTGCGGTGCCACGTCCTCGTACGTCGACAAGCACTGCGAGAGTGCGGCTTCGACACGCACCACGACCGGAGCAGCGTCTTTATCAACAGACACATAAGGCCTGCCACGTGTGGTGCGTACAAGACCCCCACCACCTAGCCGCCCTCCTGTAGGAGACGCGTTCTCCGAAATTGCGACGGAGGCTGTTGTTGATTGTACGTCCTGCTCGCCTTCGTCTTCGTCCGAATCGCGCTGACCTCGTCGCGTTGTCTCGCCCTTTGCGGCTTCGTTTTCTTCTCCTTCTTCGTCTGGCGCATCGCCTTCCAGTTGGGGAGAGATGACTCTGGCGAAGAGCAGGCCCAGCACCTCGTAGCCCATGCCGTGGTTGTACCGCGTGTCGTAGCCAAGATTGAAGATCGGCGTCGGCATCGATGTCACCAGAGGTGAAAGAAGGCGCTGCTCACTCACCGTTCCATGTCCTTCGCCGTCACGCGTGTAGCCGTGGTGGTGCATGCTGCCCTGCACGAGGGCGACCATGTGACCAATGCATTGCCACGCCAGCACGCGCAGACCGAATGCGTCCATCAGGCTTGTTTCGTAATTCTCCATCACGCTGTACATACCCAACACAAGCGCCTCGAGGAGAATCAGGGGCAGGTTTGTGTTGCCATCCTCCGATTCGTGGAGCTTGGGTGCCTCGACAGCAGAGCCCTCCCCGCCGTCGCCACCGCCACCCTCGGGCTTGAGCACAGAGAGAAAGGACAAGTACGAGGCCTGCGAGCGCTTCGAGAGCGTGGAGAGCACAGAGGCGCGGCTCGCCAGAGAGAGCAAACCGATGGAGGAGTGCCGGGAGGCGAGAGAAGCAGTATCAAACAAGCCTCCACCCCCTCCGGCCGTCACAACCGAGGAGAGAGACACCGCACTGTGATGGCTGCTCACACTCGCCGTGTCGCTCGCGTCATCTGACCGCACAGAGGCGTGCTCGTCACCATCGTGAGCAGTACCCGTGGTGCTTCCATCCTGGCCGCGCTTTCGCTTGCGCCGTTCTTGCTTCTGCTCGCGTCGTGCTTTTATCTGATTTAAAATTGTCATGCGCCGCTGCTCTCGCGCAAAGACAGACCACGTCGAGTCTGAGCAGAAGCTGTGGAAGAAAAACGGCGCGCTCGCCATCCACGAGGCCATCAGTACCGCACACCGCATGTTCGCATTCGCAACATTGATAGGCACAGAGGTGTGCTGCATCGAGACAAAGAACTCGGAAAGACTCGTGATGAGAGCCGGGTCTATCGGTGCGGTAGTCGTGAACGTGTGCAGTGCATACTCGCCAGGCTGCCGGACATTGTTTTGAAGCAAACGAACGTCATCTCCGCGGTAGTACACAACGTAGCGCGTCGCACGGTTGCAGGCCTGCGGTGCGAGTAAGGCACACAAGGTGCTCTGCAGTTGCGCACGTGCTGCGACAGGGACTTGGTCGAGAAGACTCGAGGACAACGTGGCAGGCGCCATCGACTCTGACCCGTCGCGAGACAGTGTCGCTGCCTCCCCTGCCGCATCGAGACTCACCAACGCGTACACCAAGCTGAGCTTCTGGAAGAGCGTGCAGCCGTCGAGCACGAGTGCGCTTGAGGCACTGGTCAGGGCGGTGCACAAGAGCAGACGCACGAGCGGAGGCTGCGCCTCCAACCCCTCCCTCGTCACCCCCAGCTTAGCACATAAGTCATCCCAAGAGAAGAGAGCCGGTGCCGCGCTCGCTGCTGCTGCTGTTTTGCTGGCCCTGCCTTTCGCGTCGTGGCTGGTGCTCTTTTGCTGCTGCTGCTTGTGCAAGTACTGCCGAATCATCGCAGGAAGCGTACGGGTGTGAAAGAGACTCTCCACGGGGTAGTGCGCCTGGCAGCGCTTCAAATGGCGTGTCGCCGCCGTGAGTGTGGTGAACATGTCAGCATGCATGCCATCGACGCGCTGCACGTCGATCTGGAGACGATCGGACGCGCAGAGGAGGCTGTGGAGTGCCATGAGAGCCACAAGCGCGTCCACCAAGGTACCGCAGTAGTGCGCCACAGCCTGTGTGAGCGTGGCGGAGCCATGCTGTGTCCATACACGAGTGCGCTGACTGTGCATCGTGGCGGCGATGTCTTTGAGAAGACTCACCAAAGACGCACACGTCACCCACGCGGCCTCACCTTCAAAAATGTCAGCCTCCACGTTTGCCGCGGGCGCCTTGTTCTTCTTCTGCTGCTCACTTGTCCACGCCAAATCGCGACAGGCACGGTGACAGTGCTCGCCAATCAATGCCGTCGTGAAGCTCATCGCGTACACCAGCGAGTCCGACACGGCTACCTCCTTTTTAGGCAATGAGATGAGTACCGTCTGACTGTGGGGGCTCTCGTTGCGATCACTGCTGTCTGTGTCGTCGAAGCAGATATAATCGCGGCACTCACGCCAGGTCTCGAGGTGGGTGAGTGCGAAAAGGTTGGCTCGCTTGCTGTCCTTGAGAGAGGACTGCACATAGTCATCCACAGAGTTGCGCTTAAGACCGAGCTGACCGTAACGCTCGAGCTTCTGGACAGCGGCACATGAGATCATCGGTGAGAATTGCGCTTGCTAGTTAAAGAAAAAAAAGATATCCCCTCTGTTCTTTGCTGTGCTGTGCTGTGTGCTTTTTATTATGCGGTTTGGTTATAAAGCTAAAAAAAAAAAAGAAGAAGAGACTTAAGACACACCGAAAACAGAACGACACAAAGAAAACCAAAGAGACCAATAAGGCACCACGAATCCTGGTGTTGTATGTGTGCATCATCAGAGTACGTTTGGGTCCAGTTGTGGACATTGAGAAACAAACGAGGAGAGGAGGGTTGTGAAGATGAAAGGTAAAAAGTAGAAGGCAAATAATAGCAATGACAACAAAGATTGAGGACGTCATTTTTCTTTTGCATGTTTCGAAACGAGCTGTGTTCGTGCGCACCAACTCATCTTGTTTTCTTCCGCTCTTCTCACACTGTGCAAAAGAGAGAAGCCGCTTGGCCAAGACACATCTTTTGAGTGCGCGGAGAATAGCAACAAACGGGTTGTGCGTATGTGTCAGCCTGGAATTCAAATCTCCTCTCTCGATTGTTTGTCCTTAGGTCTCTTTTCGGTTTGCGTCTTCTCGTGAGGTACACAACACAAATATGTCCTGTTCGTACCTTCTGCCAGCGTTCGCGAGAGGAGCACTGTTCCTTTCGAGTTGATCTCTCTTTTTTTTTTCTTTTTAGTTTGGCTATATGGTTCACAACGGATACAAGCACCGACATACGAGTCAACATACATTCACAACAACAACAACAACAAAAGACAACGGGGTCGTGGGCAAACAGACCATCAAAAGTGTTTTAGAATGTACTGTTCAAAAACCGCACATCAACACACACACACACAAAAAAAAAAAAAAAAGAGTGTATTACGAGAATCAATTTATTCTTATTTAAGAATTTACAGGCGTGCTTGCGCGTATATCCGCGAGCATCCATTCATGCCTGCACTCATAACAAAATAAAACAGGAAAAAAGAGAAAAAAAAAGAGAAAAAGGTAAAAGAAGGAACTACGCGTTTCTTTAAGTGCACGCATGCTTTCGTCTGCTTTTTTTGTTTTGTTTTCGTTGCTTTATTTTGTCCTGTTGTATCTTTTCATTGCCGTATGATGCTCACCTTTTTGTTTTTGTTTTCTTGCACAGAGAACTTAACAATCAGTCATTCTCCGTCTAGTTGTCGTACACAGGAGAGTCCTCATCGCTGTGGCGCGTGGGTGGCTGAGCCGGTGCCACACCCTCCTCCGCCGGACGCACCGCATCAGATTGATCAACGAAATGACTCTTGACGTAGCGATCCACAGCCGCCTGAAGCTGCCTCTCCGTCTTTTTGGTGAAGGCCATAGTGGCATTGTTGACGCGGAGCACCATGGACGCGCCAGAACGCGCCGACTCTGCGCGCACCGCACGCTCCAGAAGCTTCTTCGCCACACGCTTAAAGGTGGGCTCGTCCAGCACGGCGGGGAAGTCCTTTGCACCTTTCAGGTAAAGCGTCAGGCGCTGGAGAATAGCGCGCTTCGCCGAATCACGCCAATCCTCGACAGCACCCTTGCTCTTCGTGCGGCCGCCCTGAGACGCGTCGCCACCCCCCTCGCCGCCATGACCGACCGAGCTGGCGCGGGACCGGTGCCGGCTGCCGACCGTGCCGTGATCTCGACTTCCCTCATCGTCCGCCGCACTCGCACCGTGGTACACGACACTGCTAAACCAGTGACTCTCCTCCGAGGGCAGATACACGCTGTTGCTGTACATTTGGCTACGACCTGCGAGCCGCGCCGCACGCTCTTGCTCGTCGCGAATGTCATCGGCACCAACGGCGAAGACGGCGTGCGGATCAAAGTTGACTGCCAGCTGCGGCACCAGACCCGGCGGAAGCCCATGCGCCACACCACCGACCTCGTCCTCGTCGTCATCCAGCTGCGACATGAAGAGCCCCGCATCGGCGGTTGAGCGAAAGACGAGGTGGCTCTCGTCCTCGCCACCACCATGACCTGACGCGGCAGAGAGACCATTCCCCGCTGCACCATCAGCACGTGAACCGGTCAGGGAGGGGCGCAATGTGTTAAAGTCGTAGTACGCTGGCACAGACTGGCGGGCACGGCGTGTGTTGGTCATGAACGTGGACATGAGATCTTGCTGAGAGGAGAGAAAGCTGTGCTGGGCGAGGCTGTTCGCACCTGCGTCACCGTTCTTGCCACCCGCAAAGGATGACGCGCTGGCGCCGGTGAAGGCGAGCGTGGAGGCACTTGCCCGCCCGTCAAGGGTTTCCCCCGCAGGCAGGCCAGCAGATAAGCGGCGGAGCGCAACGGCTTCGCGTTTGGTCGTCAACGTCGAATAACGGCGCGGAACGTAGCCGTTCGGACGCACACACTGCGTCTCCACCGGCGGCGCCATCACCATCAGCTCACGCGACCGATTCCAGTTTTCCAAAGGCTTGATGGCCGGCGCCGTTAACCCGCCCTTGCCCAGCCCCTTGCGGTAGCTGAGCACACGCTCACGGTACACACGTTGCTCGCGCAGCTTGGCGGCGAGATCGGCTGTCATTGGCAGAGGTGTCGCTTCAGATGAGGACAACTCGTGAAGGTGGAGGGCAAGACCGGTGTCCATGAAGGTCGAGGTTGCCGCACCGGCCGGTCCTGCGCGACGGCGAGTCTTCTCTGTCCGCGGTGCATCAGGTCCTGGCAGCAGTTGCGCGAGCTGCTTCACCAAGAGCTCAATGTGCGGCACAGAAGACAGCCGAGACACGGCCGCCTCCGCAGCTTCTTGCTCTTTTACCAGCACCGCATTCACCGCCTTTTTGGACTTGCTGCTGTTCTTCTTCTTGGACGTCGTCGTCGTCGTGGCGGCCTCGAGCCCATCCGTGTACTCGCCGTTTGCCACGCTCTCTTCCAGCTTCTCAATCTCGTGCTGAACGTACTGCGCGGTGGCCAGGTTGCGGCGCATTATCTCATCAATGGCCGTCACAACGGCCTGCTCGCTCGCGGACAACACCATCCCTCGCGCCTTCGCCTCCTCCTGGAGGACCTGGTAGTTGTGGCGAATCTCGGCAAGATAAACTGCGACAGGGGAGCCGGACGTCATGAGGGCGGCGAGGCCTTCCGCGAGGCCATCGCGTGCACGACCGCCACGCGGGGCTGCCATGCCTCGCAGGGCACCTCCACCGGTCGCCAGCAAGCCGCCCACACCGCGATCGTCGTCATCGGCCTCTAGCAGGTCTGCGAGCTCATCCCAGTGCGAATCTCCCACGGCCTGCTGCGCTTTGCGCGCACGAGTCTGAGAAGGCTGTGCGTCCTCCTCCTCTCCGCTCGAAGTGTTGTCGGGGTTCTCCTCATCGCTGTCCCAGTCGCGCTCGCGCTTCTTTTTCTTCTTCTCCGCCTTGCGAGCCGCGCGCTCCTCCTTTCTGCGCAGCTTCTCTTCCTTCTCAAGTCTGCGCCGCTCCGCACGCTGCGTGGCGTCCTCGTCACCCTCCAAATCATCGTCGGCAGCGCCTTCGAGTAGCTGGGCAAGAAGAACATCATCTGCGTTGACGTCGGCGCTGTCATCGTAGGGCGTGGGCTGCTCCGCATCGTGACCAAAGCCGCGCAAGATTTCGTTCGCAATGGCCACACCTGCCACCGCCGCCGGGTTCTCTGCCTTTTCCTTGTCGCTCGGGTCAAAAGGGAGCACGTCTGCGTCTGGCACGACAGCACCACTTTCACCATCAAGAAAGAACACGAAACTGTTCTGGGCAGGCACGGTCACCGGCGCCTCACTTGCAGGGACGAACATGGCGGCGTAGTACACGCCATCATACCTCACCCAACGCAAAGACGACGTCTGTGCAGACATTATATGATTATAAAACGAAGAAGAAAAAAAAAGAGAGAGAAAGAGAACAATAGCAGCAAGAATCAACAACCAAACACCACACAGACTACTGAGGAGCACGAAGATGAAAAAGAGAAGAAAGAGAGAACACAGGCGAAAAAAAAACAATTCAGAAGCAATTTGATTCTCTCACTTTTTGACGCACCAGTCATGACGGAGAAGGAAGAGAGAGAGAGAGGGGAGAAGTGGAAAGGGTGTAACATGATTGGTGCACGACCACAAGGATTCCATCAAAACAATGATAGTTGCACACAGTAATTATGGAAAGAAACACACACACACACACAAGTTTCCGACAAGAATGCATTTCGTTTTGCCTCGGTGCATGTGTTCTAAATCAGTGGGTGTACGTGGCGCTACCTCTTTTCCCTTCTTTGCTTGGTACTCCGTTGCACAGCCGCGTCGTGGCAAGAACAGATGACACTGAAGGGTGAACAGCACAAGCAGAGAGAAAAAGAGCGCGCCACTTTCCTTGACCGACATCAAAAAAAAAAAAAAAGCCTTGCCATAGCATCGCTGAGCTGCAATCACTCACACTCACACACAAATGGTGTTTATTTCCTTTTTTTGGTTCTTTTTTTTGTTTAACCGACGACATCACAGGTTTCTAAGGTTATCTTAGGACACAAACACGCATGATAAACATACACACAGAGAGAGAAAGACAAGCGGCACATTGTAGATTCACACCACAACACAGATGCTGCTTTCCAGCCACTTAACAACAACAGAAAAAAAACACCATTTTTTGCTTTCTATTGGGAGTAAAATAAATAAAGAAAGAAAGAGGGCTGGGCGTCTTGAGTTATTCGCACCATCACGATGCACAACCAAAAAAAAAAAACAAAAAGAGAAAAAAAAAAAAGAACAGGGCAGCACTAATGCTTGCGCGAGTCTTGCGAACGTGATCCGCTCTGTGCCCCAGCGCCACCACTACTTCTCTGGGGGTCGTCCATTTCGGGAATCGCCAAGTAATGCACTTTCACCATGTCACACACCGCCTTGTCCAGCACACGATCACGTCCACGTTGATCTGCCAGCCAACGCGTGACCTCTTCCACACTCTTCGCTCCATTTGTGGCCTTGGCGATCTCCTCCGCAGTGAGGCCGCGGTGCTCGGCGAAGGCTTGCGGCGCGGCGCGGTAGTAACGTCTGTTCTGCGGGTGGCGAATAGTCGGATTGGGGCCACGGGGCGGCTGGAACGTGTAGAGCCCGTTCAGTGCACTCATGTTCACAGTCCACCCCTTGAAGAGACCTGGGAAAGGGAAGCCCTTAGCGGGATAGTGCTGCCGCGCGGTGATGGAGCGCTGCAGCAAGGCCGCCAGCTCTTCCTCCGTGTGCTGCTCTACACGACGCGCCACCGCGGGCGGCGCTCTGGTGGCGGTCGCAGACTCACTACTTTCCTGCGTCGTCGTCGTGGTCGGCTCGCGTTGACTGCGGCGATGTCCACTCAGACGGTAGCGCACCTGCAGAATCTCCAGTGTCGCCACATCGAGGCCAACATTTCGTTTGCGCTGATCAGCAAACCACGCCGCAGCCTCCTCGGGCTGGACCTCATGGGGGCTGTTGCCAATATCTGGCGGCGCACCCTCCGTGCTACCACCGGCGATCGCCGCTGCGATGAGTTCATTAGCTTTCATACGCACCTCTTCGAGCGTCACGGTGATGCCCTGCTCATGCAAGAACGCCTGCGGGGTCGCCATGAACTCGGTCGCGTCTGTCGGATGCTTGTAGGTCGGGCTACCGTGTCCTGATGGGGGCTTGAAGTAGTAGTGGCCGTAGGAGCGGCTCAAGGAGCTGGTCCAGCCGGTCGGCAGCGGGGTGAAGGGCTCTTCGGCAGCAGGATAGAGGCTCATTTTACGCGTCCACTCCAGTTGCCAGCGCGAGGCCAACTCAGACAAGGGCGAGGGAGCATCAGCAGGTGTGGGGGTGCCGTGTGGCAGGGGCAAGAGACCTTGCGCAGGGTCAACGCCTTGCATGCCATACCACATCGGTGCACCCATCATTGGCATCGGAGGCTGTTGCGGCACGGGCAGGGGTACGGCGATGTTGGCATGTGCAATAACGTGCTCAATAGCCGGCACGTGCGTGTGTGGGACGCCGGAGGGCTCAAACGCCAGAGCCGTGTTGTACGCGACACGGAGGGCTTCAAACGCGACGGCGGCAGCACTGATCTCTGGCTGCGGCTGAGGCGTGTATGGGAAACCAGGCACAGACGCTGCTGCGGCGGCGGCTTCTTCGAGAGCGTTGACGACAGTGGTGAGAAGCTGCACGACCTCCTTCTCGCCGCGGGTGAATGTCGGCGTGTTGGTGTTGGGGCTCAGCAAGAGTGGTTCGAGTGCACGGATGTACGCACCGCAGAAGGCGCACGTCTCGCGGCTCACGGTGATGTTCGCACGACCAGGCCCGACGAGGGCACGGGCAAAGTAGAAGAAGCTATCCGTGTTGAGCCCGTGCGCGTCAGAGGTGCCAAACACAGCCTGGAGTACCTCGACGAGGTGACGCCCGTCAAACGCGTCAGCGCTCAAGTAGAGACGCAGCAAGGTACGTGTCACGGCGCCGTCCTCCCCCCACATACCCGTCGCTAGGTCAATTGCCGTGCCAGAGGGTGTCTCTGTGCGGAGAAATGCGTTGTCAAGCAGGTTGTGCGTGTCACTCCACTGGCGCACCGCCACACGCTGCGAGAAGGACAGCGACACCAACGCCTGCTCTAACGTGTTACCGACTTGCGAGGCCAAACGCTTCCGCACCGCCTTGAGCGCAACGTCCAAAACTGCAGCGCGCTCCTCTGGCGTTGTCTCTGCCTTCTCGGCTCCCGCTCCAGATGCCGCTGTTGCTGTTGTTGGGGTGGTGTTGGCGAGATCGTGCTCAATTTGCATCACCGCTTCCTTCTCGCTTTGCGCCACGACGTAGGCACGCAGCCAGGCGGTCAACGCGGACCAGTGCTGGAAGAGGCGGCTGAAGACGATGTTCTCTGCGCGTGGGTCTTGATAGAGAAAAGGCACGCATAGAGCAGATACCACGTTGCTGTCGAGCAAGAAAGGTAGCACGTACCGCGCGAGGAGCGGTGAGACGTGGCGTGGGTAAAGCTGAAGCATGGCCCGCACTACTTCCGTCCCTTCATCCGAGGCGAGGCAGTACGGCAGAAGCGCGGGCAGGTAAGCGACCTTGCGCACCGTGGTGGTCGTGGCCGTTGCTGTAACGTGATCATCCGCAGAGGACTTCTCGTGTGATTTGCTCTGCGTTGTGGCGGCTGTGCTCCTTTCATGCACACCGTTGCTGGGTGCCTCCTCCTCCTCGTCCTCCTCCTCGTCAGCGAAGCGAGGGACCCAATCTTGAGATTCCTCCGCAGCGGGGAGCGCAAACAAGAGGCAGTGAAGAAGTCGGCGACGGGGCTCAGCGAGCTCTGCAACGTAGCGCGACTCCAAGAGCTGCACGACGCGAACGTACTCGGTCTCGATGAACTCGGTCAAGGCGTCGAGCTCATCGCCACGGAACGGCAACGAGGCAGACTCTGGCGTGATGTGCGCCATGAGGGGCGTGGTTTGCTTCTCGCGCGTGACGGGGTCGTCAAGAGGGAGCTGCTCTTGGCCATCTGGAGTAAGATACTCCACGTCACGGACACGCGCCATGTAGGCGTCGTACTCTTTCGGGAAACTGCTGCGCAAGTGCTCCTCAATAGTAACAACCAATCGATCGGCGTCGACAGGGGAGATGCCAGCGGGCCGCATGTACGCGTTGCCAAGCACACCACCACCACCACCACCGCCACCACCGCCAACTGCGCTGTTCATCGTATCCGGCATAAATGGAAGCTGCTGTTGTAGTGGCTGTTGCTGTTGAGTCCAAGGGGCACCCAGTGCACTACCAGGATCGACACCATAGCCGCCATACTGTGGTCCTGCTGGGTAATCGTTGGTGTAGTATCCACCAGCCCCACCCATCATCATCTGTGGCTCGCCGTATGGACCCGCGCTGGGTGGATAAAAGGCCTGTGGCTCTCCGAAAGGAGGGCCCTGTGATGGAGGACGCGCGCCATAGGAATAGCCAACACCATCACCGTTGTTGTTGTTATTATGGCTGCTGCCGTATTCGCCTCCACCCCCAGCCACACCGTTCTCATGCGGGTAACCTGCAAGGGGTTCATGCGGGCTTGGGAACATCGCACCGCCACCACCACCACCAATAGTCTGCCCTGCGGAGATTGCCAAGTTGTTGTTGTTGTTGCCTCTCGCCTCCTCACTCCTGCTGCCTACCCAAGCAGGCTGTGGAGGCTGCTGTGGCGGGGCAGGGTACGCTTCAACAGGTGGCTGCCAGCGACTCGCCGGATAAGACGAGTCAAACGCGGACGGCAGCGGTGCTGTGCCCAGTGAAGAGGGGGGCAGCAAGTGCACTGGGCGGCTGTGGGCCTCCCGCACAGGTGGTGGTGCTGCGGTGAGCCCTGTGTACATGTCCGTCTCCCCAGGTACCGCCGTGCTCGCAGTCGGAGGCACCGCGTTGGGCCTGTCAGCCGCTTTTCGGCCCCTCCCGCGAGGCTCCAGCAGGTGTTTGAAAACGTCGGCCGAGCCAATCGAAGAAGCCACGTCGGCGAAGAAGAGACTGCCTGCATTGGCGCCAGAGCCGCCCTCTTCATCCTCCAGGTCATCCATCGGATCCAGCTTGGCCATCTGGTACTTGCGCACAGGCGTTGCCGACTTCGCAGTGCGTGCCTGCGCATCGTCTTCGTCATCCTCGTCGTCGTTGTCCGTGTCATTGTCGCGTGCAGGGGCACCGCGAGAGGTCGGCGGAGGTGCCTGCAGAGGCGCAGACGTCATCATTGACTCAGACGGAGGTGAAGGATAGTATCCGTAGCCCTGCCCCGCACCCATCGCACTACCGCCACCACCACTACTACCGATACCTTGATACGCGTCGAAGGCACCGTATGTCCCAAACTGAGCCGGTGCTGTGTTGTACACGCCACCGCCATAGGGCACCCCGACCGAAGAGGGCGGCGGAAGCGTCGCGCCTGCCGCGGTGATGGGGGTGCTTGTGGACGCGGGCTGCGAGGAGGCGGCAGCTTTCAGGAGTTGCTTGAGTGGACCGCTCTCCTCGGTGATGGTGTTGAAGCCGAAGATGTCTACCGATTGCTCCGCGTGGCGCGCCCAGGCTGGGATTCCTCCAGCACGTTCGTAGTCGCCTTGCTGCTCGGCGTCATCGGGGTCCAGCTCACCGTCTTTGCCACGACGGCGCTGCCGTGCCGCCACCTTCTCTTCCGCCGCGCGTTCGCGCTTTGCCTTTTCTTCCATTTTCTGCTGCCTTTCGAGGTCCTTCTGTTGCTTTTGAATATAGTACGGCACACCCTTTTGCAAAAAGTCGTGTGGGCAAGAGGCCTGCGTGATGAGCACGCCAAGCTTCTCGAACAGATACCGTTGGAGCAAGATTGAGACGGTGGGATTCCAGAGAAAAGAGAAGATACTCTCGGGTCGTTTCACCGGTGCAAAGAAGAGTCCGGGCTCAAGGCCTTCCACGACGACAATGTCGGAGTCGTGCACAGTTTTGCGGAACGGGGAGAGGAACTTCTCCACGTCCTCCGCAGAGATACCGCGGCCATCGTGTAGTAGAAACTTGTAATCACGAATCTGAAACGTCGCGTTCGGCTCCGTGTCACGCGTGTGTGTCCTCAAGCTGTATCCGGCAGGAATGCCCGCCATACGCAGCTGGCTCAGCACGCGGATCGCCAGCGGTCGGTCGCGACCAAGCGTCACGATCATCTGAGTCACCGCCGCACCTCTCTTGACGAAACGCACACTTGTCATGGCCGTCGTCGCGTTCACATACTGCAGCACATCGAACATGTACTGGATCATCTGTGTCATGTAGTCTTCGACGGTCGTGTCCGCTGGCATCAGCCCTTTCAGGTTCATGATGATGGTTGTCGTAGGAATGATGGGCGGCTTGTGCTGCGTGGGCTCGTTGCGCGGTGGGTAGATGTCCAGCTCTGCGATCGTTCCAGGAAGATCGAAGCGAATTTGACGCCAGTCACGCGGCGGTGTGACGTTAAATTTCTCCACAAACTGCCGAAAGTAGCTGAGCACAGACACGCCACTCGCATCCTCTTCGAAAGAGGGCGGCGCGTAGCTGTCAAGGACGTGCGCACTTCGCTGCGTCCGCGCGAGGCCGCTGAGAGCCTGACCATCGCTGCTCGTGACGCCACCACCGCCGTCTTCCTCGTTCTCTTCATCGTCCTCGTCGCCTCTATCAGAGGCCTCCGCGTGCGTGTCTTGCTCGGAGCCGCCTTGATCGTTTTCATTGTCTTCCTCCTCTTCCTCTTCTTCTTCTCCTTCTTCTCCTTCTTCTCCTTCTTCATCGTCATTGTCATCGTACTCGTCTTGGTCGTAGTGTTCCTGCTCGTGGGAGGCGTAGGCCTCTTCCGTGTTGTGCATCTCAGCCTCCGCAGTGGACTCGACGTGAGATGTGGCAGGCACCGTGGTCTGTTCTTCTGGCTCTGGCGTCGGCAGTTTGAGTTCTTCGTCACCTGCACCTACCGCCGCCGGTGCGTTACCTGTTTTAAAGTTGTACATCACACACAACTTTTTATTATAATTTTTTCCTTTCGCTTTTTCTTCTCTCACAAACAATAGTACAGGCAGTGAGCGCAAAAAAAAAAATGGTGTAAAACAAAAAACACAAATGACAAACACCTGTGGAAATCTTATTCCTTTCTGAAAGGTACACCCAAACCAAGAGAACACACAGGGAGAGAGAGAGAGAGAGGGGGGAGAGGGGAATAGTGTGTTACGATGATTGATGATTGCTTTATCAGAAATTGCCATTCTCCTTCTATCTTGCGGCTGTTTCCAGGCTTCCGTTCTGCGTACCAAATCACGCCAAGTCGCACAGACAGCGCTGCAACACAAGGGACGAGACATCATTGCAAGTAAAAGGCTACCGCATCGGGAAGCGTAAAATAACACAGGTTGTCATTCTACTCAACGTGGCGATCACTTGTTCACAAACGCACGGAAAAGGGGCATCGAGAAACAGACAACTATGATCAATGAAAGGGAAGTGAACGCTTGTCGTCTCACAGTGATGGTCAAGCATCTCAACACACTGGTGTGATTGAGCGCTTCCTTTTTTTGTTTGTGTTGTTGTTGTGCACTGTTCATTTTTTTTATGCGGTGCTCACAACACCAAACAAGAATATTTCTAAGATGTGTTGAACAAGAGAACAAAATAGTGTGCTCAGAGGTAAAGAGAAGACGCTGAAAGAAAAAAAAAAGGGGGAAAAAGAAGATGAGAGTGCGCCGGGACAGCACTTGCATCTTTGCTGTGCTCTTTCTTACTTCTTCTTTTTCTGTGTGTGCTTCGTCTATCATCGTCAGAGCATTCAAAAAAAAATCTATATGGGCCATCTCGTAAACGAAAAGAGAGAGAAAAAGATCAACAACAACAACAAGAAAAAGGGAGACGAGAAAACGTCGGGTAAAAAGTACAGTTGCATCACGTTGCTGCTGCTATTGCGTTTTTTTTTGTGTGTGTGTCCATCATGCTTGAGGGCAACCAGAGCGTCAACGGAACAACACACGATTCACAAGCACATACGAGCTTGTGTATTCACAGGCATGATGCGATAATACCAGGATCAACAACAAGAGAGAGAGAGAGAGAGAAAAAAAGAAAAGGAGGAGAAATAAAACAAACACACTAACGCACGACTAAGTAAGTAGTCAAACAACTCTACGCGATGCGCTGCACATATTCAGTGCCACCGCATTGTCTACGCTCCCATCTCACAGGAGACCTCATGTTGGCTCGCAATTCGAAAAAAAGGGAGGATAAACGGATCAAAAAAAAAAAAAAGTATGACCAGAGAAAGGAGGTGTGAGAAGATGAAAGAGCCAGTGGGAGAACTGCGTTGCGCACATAAAAAAAAAAGCCTGGAGAAAAGAGAAGTATGAAAAAAAGAGACGTACTATCCGTCTCATTCTTCTTTAAAAAAAATGCTCTTTCACTTTCACTCTCTTTCTCTCTCTCTCTCATGTTCGCTGTCTAGTACACAGCAAGGCGTGCACCTGTGCCAACAGGAGAGAAGTGGCAGCACAAGGACCACTCTTGCGCTTCCTTTTTCGAAATGAAGGCACCGTCCTCCAAGACATGCACTGCGCCAGACACGCCGAGCCCACTGAGAGCGGACACCACACGGCGGCCATCGGACGCGAGGGCCGGCACCGCGTTGCCGACAACCGTGCAATCCACCTCCACCGAGTGAGGCGAGTAGGCACCAACGGCACCCTGGACGCTCGCCAACATCTGCTCCATCGCGGTGTCCCCCTGCACACACTCCCTCGCTTTGGCAAAGGCGTAGTTGAGCATCGTCGGGAAGCGGTAGATCTTGACCGAGTAGATCAGCGCGAGAATGTAGCAGAGCGAGAGGAATCGGCGGTGCTCAGGCTGCATCGCCTCCACACCACGGACAGGTGGGGCCTGCCCTTGAGGCACAGGCTTGTTCGACGGCGGGGGCACCAGAGGCAGGGACACGTACGCGGAGATGCTATACGCTTGCTTGAGATAGAACTGCGCATTCGGGCCATCTAGGTCAGGAATCGCAGCGTTGAGCAAGCTCTCCAAGAAGCCGGTGATGGTCTGCAGAATAGGACCCGCCGTGACGGGCCCGGACTGCGGGTCAGACTGCAGCACCATCGCCGCGAGCTGGTTCTGCGAGGCCAAACCGTCGTTGGCGTGGCGCTGTTGAATGGCGTTGTTGTCAAGCGGAAGCTGCAGCTTCGCGCACTCTTGCTGCGCTGTCTCGTAGAACTTCTGCAGCTTGTCGTTGACGGCGTGGAAGCTGGCCATGCTCTGGCTCGTCATGCTGCCTGCTGAGGCCGCGGTGGAGCGCATTTGCTTGGTTTGCGTGTACTGGAAGTACGAGACCAGGGTGGCGAGAAGATCATACGGGTTCGACACACGTGTGGCGCACAGCAGAGCCGTCTCCCAACGGTGCTGGCGCGCGCTCATGATGGCAGATTGTCGGTACGTTTCATCGATGCTGGTCTGCTCACGCAGGGGCACCGTGTGGAGCAAGATGTGACCAAGGCCGACATCACCAGACCTTTGCAAGACACGCACCGCCGCGTCGTTTTGGCCGTTTGCCAGGTGAACGGCAGCGATGAGGCGAGGGTTATCGTACTGGGCGAGCACGGCCACGCCTTCCTGCGCCAGCTCCAACGCGGTCTGCGAGACGCCGTTGGTGTCGACCGTGGTCTGGTGCGACGCCTCCTGCGCGGGCTGGCTGTCCTGAGCGCGCTGAGGGCACGTACGCGCCACGACGACGGCAGTCTCGAGCAGTGAGGTGGACTCGCGCGCCAGCACACGCGCCGCACGGGCGCTCTCCTCGGCGATGATGTAGTACGTCGCGGCGCGGGGGTCGCCGGTGGCTTCCATCGTCTCCGCGGCCCGCACGCAGACCGCACGCCAGTACTCGCGGCTGAGAGCGGGGGCCATGGCAATCGCACGATCCCACTCTTCAGCCTCCATCAGCAGGCGGCAGTACTCCTCCAGTTGGCCCACGCGCAGCATCTCCTCTGCCGCCTCGAGAAGCTTCTTCTTCTTGTAGGCCGCCCCCGCCGCGGTGACGGACTTGCCGTGGGCCTTATCGACCAGCTTCTTTGCACGCGCGTGATGAGCGTCGACCATCTTGGCGGAAGGCACCACGAGTCCCTTGCAGTCTGCGGAGTAGCTCTGCGGCTCGGCGGCGAACACGGAGAGATCGGCCAGGTCGGCCGTACCGCAGGGGAACTCGAAGAAGTTCGCAAGCATTTGCATGCGCTCCGTCGGCTTGGTGCAGCTGCGGAGGTCTGTAGCGAGCTTCGTGATGGCCTCGCCCGTGACGGAGGAGATACCACCAGAGGCCGCCGTGGTGGTCATCAGGGCGGTTGCGTCAGGCACGATGTTCTGCTCAAGCAAGCCAAGCGATGCGTCGAGGCAGATTTGACGAAGAAGCGCAATTTGCCAGAAAATGACCACACCATCTTTCGCGGCGGAGGCGATGACCAAGGGACGATCGGGGTGAGAGGAGAGCGCACAGATGTCCGCGTTGTGGCCACGCACGGAGGCGACGGAGTACCCATTGCGAACATCCCACAGCCGTAGCGTTGCGTCGACAGAGGCAGAGAGGGCCAAGTACGGCGCCACGCTGCACCACGCGATGGTGCGAATGCGCTCCGTGTGACCCTTCAGCGGGCGCGAGGAGACGGAGATGGTGTGGGCATCGTTAGAGGACAAGTCCCACACCCGCACCGTGCCGTCGTAGCTGCCAGAGAGTAAGTAGCTGGCGGCGGCAGGGTTGAAGACAACGTCAGAGACAACATCGTTGTGGCCGGAGAGGACAAGCGCCGGGCCGTCGTTGTTCGACGACAAGTTGTACACGTAGATGCGGTGATCGTGTGAGCCGACCGCGACGAGGCGCCCACGGTGGGGGTCAATGTCCACGCCAAAGAAGGCGCTGCTGCGAGGGCTGTCGTACCGGCGCAACACTATCCCGTCCTTCGCAGAGAGAATGACCAGGCCCGTGCGGGAGGTCGCGGCCAGGATGTTCGAGTCCGCGGTAGACCACGTCACGCGGTATACCATCTCCGAGAAGGCGGAGAGACGCCACACAACACGCTGCGTCGCCACCGCGTACATCACCACCTCCCCGTTACCCAACGACGCGACGATTTGTTTTCCGTTCTTGGACCACTCAAGTGAGTATACCATGACCTGTCCCAGCTCGATGAGAGCGGTCATGCGCAGCTTGCGCAAGTCCCAGATCCGAATGGTCCCATCCACCCCGCACGTGGCGGCGATGTTTCGGTCATGACGGGAGATCTTGCAGTGCAGGAGCACATCTGTGTGCCCGTTCGGCAGGTCGAACTCGGTGCGCATGCGGGCCGTGCTGAAGACCCTGACGCCGCCGTTTGTCAAGCTCACAACGACGCGATCCTTGTCCATTCCGCTCACACAGCGCAAGCCCACGGTGCGACGTCCTTCGCTGTTGGCGCCGCCCATGAAGGCCGCTGCAGAGCCTGCCGCCGCCAACCCGTCCTCCCCGGCGGCGCTGGCCTCATCACGGCTCTCTGCGCCGTCCACGGCGTCACAGTCCACCACCAGACTCACCACCCCGACCGCCGTCTTGCTGTTGGCCGTCCACTTCAGCATACGGTTGTTGGTGTTGCTCGTGGTGTAGAAGGCACCACCCTCCCCAACAATCCATGTGATGGCGCTGATTGGGTAATTCGGCTCCACCTCGAAGAGCTGCACGACGGTGCCGGAGGTGGTGTCGATGAGGGCGAGGCGACCTTCCGTGGAGCCAACGGCGAGGTACTGCGGGTTCGTAGGATCGAATGCCATCGTGGTGACTGGAGAGGCCGCCGCTTTCAAGATCGGGTTGCTCGATGCCACATCGTCCTCGTAGGCATTGTACGAGGTGGCGGACTTCAGCGGCGTACCGCTACCACCCGCAGCACCGCCAGCAGACCCACGGCTGCCCTCGGGCAACGCGGGAAAGGGGCAGAGCGAGGCTGTGGCGGTCAGTCCACGTGCCGCGCTGAGGTTGCACACGGCGACGGTGCCATCAACCGTACCACAGGCAACCGTGTCCGGCCGTGATGGCGCCACCGCTACGCACTCCACGCTCTCGACAATGTGCGAGGGATCGCTGACTGGCGCACTGTGGATCTCGTACGACGCGCGGGAGCGGGCGGCAGGAGAAGGAATCACCATACAGCGGGGCTCGTTACCTTCATTCAGATTGAGAGAGATGAGTCGTCCGGTCTTGGTGCCGATGATGATGTGGTGTTTGCCTGCTATGCACATCGCACAAGGACTGCCTTCGCTGCGGAACATGGTCGCCAAGGAGGCTGGAACTGCTTTGCTTGTGAGTGACTCCGCATCCGACACCCGCCAGACATAGATGGCTTTGTTTTTGGGGGTTAGCGCCACCATGTACTCGTCATTGAAGTCGAATGCTGTGATTGTGTTCGTCACACCGGAGCCGTACGTTGAGGTCAAGGCAAAGGTGGAGACGGCGACGGAGGTGACCGGCTGCGGCTGGTTCGGGTCCTGCGTGGGGGGTGTCTGAACGCTAGGCACACTCTTCGTCTCGGTGCTGTAGAGATGAATGCCCTGAATTGACGCGTAGGCAAAGAGGTTGGGCTTGGCAATGACGTTGCGTGCACACTGCGGGCTGCAGCCTGGTGGGATCAAGGCGATCGGGGAGAGGGCCATGATCGGAAAATACTGTTGAAGGGGAAAAAAAAGGAGGAGAAAAAAAAAGCGGTAACGATACTACTACTGCTATTGTGACCTTCTTTTTTACGTGTGTGTCGTTTACAATTCTCACTGTTCAACTGCTTGTTTCTTCGATTGCGTGTTTTGTGCCGCTACTGTTTGTTGTTGAGGCTTGTATGGTACTGTTTGGGCAACAACGTAACAGGAATGTGAGAATGTACAGTCCTTCGTGCCTTTTCACCCTTTTATAGGTCTAATTGAGAAGGAAAAAAAAAAACAAACCCGGAAAAATCAATCGGAGACGCGGGACGAAATGAAGAAACACAAAGCAGTATGGCTCCAATTGTTGTTGTTGTTGTTGTGGTGAAAGGTAAAAGAAAAATTTCTTGTTACAGCGATCTCTATTGAGGGGAAACGAAAACAAAAGAAAGAAAAAACCAAAGTAAAATGCAACACACTTCGATGAGAACAATGAAGGTGAGGAGTTAAAAAACAGAGAAGAGAGGGAAACAAACTATCGAGAAAAATGGAGATAGGAGAGACACAGGGGAAAAGTATCAATCCTAGTAAACTCTATTTCGTCTTGCTTGTTCTTACAAGTGAAATGAATTGAAAAGACCAAGAATTAATGCATTCCAAAATCAGAGACCACACCAGAACGAAGAGCAAGGCGAGAGGAGAGAGAGTGTGTGTGTGAGGGAATGTGAGAAGAGTGATGGGATCAGTCGAATCATTAAAGATCAGGACGTTCTTGAGTACAAGAGCGGCAGGCAAAAATAAAAATTATGAAGGTAACGTGAATGCTCTTGCACGTGCTCACCCTGTTAAACAGAACGTGATGTTCAATTTTCACTTTGCGCTGTTGGAACCTCTTCCCGAAACTGGCCCTTTTTTTGTGTCGTTTTTGCATGTTCATCCGTAGACCCAGATTAGATTGACACACAATGGATCCCACTCCGGGGTGTGCCGCAGTAGAAAAACAGCGCCAACCAAGGGGGAAAAAGAAAGAAAGAAGGAAACGACAACAACAACAACAACAAAAAAGCAATGCAATGACGTCTAGGTTGCACGCATCACGGTTCACGGAGTCGCTGCAGCTCTGCCGTCGCCTGTGCACACCACAGCACATTCGCCAGGAGCTTTTTCATAGCGAGAGACCACACAGCGTCACTCACTGTGCCGTGCTGAACAGAAAACCCCTGAACAGTGCCTTCCACGCCCATCACAAACGGCGCGTCAAGGGTGACGGACACCTGTGCGTGGCTGAGCAAGCTGCTGGTTTTAGTCGGCGTGGACGAACCCAGAGCACCTGCGGCATCCACGAGCGCGAGCGGAGACGCACGCGGTGGAGAAGAGGGACTGGTAGATGCACTCTGGATTGTTTGTGTGCAATGACCATGAGGTCTCATGTGTGGTGGGCCGCCACGTGGAAACGAGCAGTTCCGCGGAACAACCGCCTCCTCCTCCTCCTTCTCCTCAGGATCGGCGTCACGCTGGGCTCGCTGCGTGTCAAACATGGGGTATAATGCGGACGTGCTCTCGCGTGTGAGCAACGGTGTGCCGGTGATGGAGGAGGGCGACAGGAGCTGCTGCCGCCGCCAAGCGCGCAGGGCATCGGAAAGGTGTTCGCACAGCTCCTTCACACAGCCGAGCACCTCGACACAGCCTGCGCCGAACGTCTTCCAGCCGAGGAGGTTGGTCTTGAGATGAAAGTCCACCGTGCGCACCACTTCGCGCCTGCGCGGAAGCAACACGGTCGTGGCTGCCGCTGACGAAGCCGTGGCATTCGATGGGACGGGGGCGGGGCCGGCTGCCGCTGTGCTCCCGCGTGCCCACGCAAACCACCCCGTGCTTGATGGAGCGGCAGAGGTGTCCCGCACCCCGCTACCGCCAGACGCACTCCCCGCCCGCCGCGGCGGCGAGGAGGATGACGAGGGAGGTGAAGATGGCAACGACTTGACAATGTCCACGACGGAAGCCTCCCCGCGCGGGTGTAGCTCGGCACGTGAGAAGACCACGCCATTTGCCTTTGCGAGATGATTTACGAGGGCGAGGAGATAACCACAGGCTGCATTCGTCTCGGCAGGTGCGATGGGCGATTCTGCTTCTTCACCACCACCGCCACTGCCAGCTCCACTGAGGCTGGGTTGTGCCAACAGAGTTTGGCGTGCTTCAAAGGTCAGGGCCTCCCTCAGTTCATCCGTTTGCAGGCTTAGCGTGCGAAGGCCAACATCGGCATCGACGTGCGGAAGAAGAAAGGGCCTTACGACGGTACTCGCATCGTCTCCGCGGGTGTGGACGAGGCCATCATGGCTTGCGGAAGACACAGAGGCGGTGCCTGTCTTCTGTGAACCTCGAGTGGCGGTGGCCGTTCTGGTGTTGTACGGCGCCACCGTGCCTAAGCGAAGGCCGACAATGCGGCCAACAGGTCCGTTCACGTCAATAGGAAACACAATGCGCAACAGAGAAAGCTGCTGTACAAAGGCGAGGCTCTGCGCCATGTGGCGGGTCTGCTGACAGCGACCCAAGGCCTCGTCCACGCCATCTACGGTGAAGGCGGTCACCTCTTCACTGTTGGCTGTTCTCACCGCGGCGTCCCACTTTGGCTGAAGGTCGTGGTGTGCCTCGGCGTCGAGCGCGCCGAGCTGTGCCGTGAGAGCCTCCGCTTCTCGCATCAGCGCGGCACGTTGTGTGCGCAGCGAGGCCAGCTCCGCGTGCAGACGCACTTCAGAATCTGGCATGGGTGTGGTAGGTGGTGAGGATGTTGGCACCGATTTCGACGACAAGAGGTCCTTGACGTCGTGTTCCTCTCTCACGGCCCCTTGCGATGGCGGCGGTGACTGCTCAAGCAGCGCGGCAACGGCCTGACGCCACAAGGGAGCCTGCGTGGCTGACATTGTTTCTTGCGCCCGCGCAGGCAATGTAGCCGTCTCGATCTCGTCGTGTGGGGGCAGAGCCTGGCAGAAGTCCACGACATCTGCGTACGTTGCCGACGCCGTGTCTTGTCCTCGCGCGAGCGCGTAGCTCTCCCAGCAAGGCACGCACAATGGCGGCAGCACTCGGAGAGCGGAACGCGTTGATGTGTTGGTGTAAGTCGGTTCGCTGACGAGGTTGGCACCGCACTCGGACGCAAGTAAGCGCCAGAGTGATCGGTGAAGCGACTCGGTTGGCCCCCCAACAAGGCTGCCTTGACCGGGCGTATCGAATGAATGAGAACGTTGCTGCTGCTGCTGCAGCAGCTTCTGTTGTCGACGTACCGCCAGCGTGACAGGCGAGAAGGGAACAGTGTAGTCAAAATTGGTAAGACCACTGCGAACAATACGACTCTCCTCAGCATCACGACGATGACGAGGATCGCCAGCCTTATCCTCTCCGAAGCTGGCGTCAGCGCGTGTTGCCTCGCGTGTGGTATCAACCTCTTCGTTTTCTTCTTCTTGCCGCATGAAGTACGCAGGAGTGGGTGCGAGAGCCTCTTGTCGACCTTGGTAATCCATGGATTGCACCGTCAACGCATCGGCTGCGACGGGTGTCGGAAAGTGACGCAGCGGCTCCAGCGCGGCCTCAGCGGCGGAGAGCTGTGTCGTGCCTGGTGCGCCCCCACTCGCACGCGTGTTGACGGCGGGAGAGGCAGCTGTGAGTGTGCGTAACTCGTGTGACCGCCATGGTGGCTCGTAAAGTTGCCCAATTCCGTCACAGGCGTCTTCACGATGTGTGCGGTGTGTCTGCCCTTGTGACTTTGTGTGGTCTTGGTCGTCACGGAGGTGTTGGCACAGAACAGCCAGCCAAGCGGCGTGTCGTTGGCGGGTGTAGAGCGTGCGGGCTGCAGACGAGGCAAGCCAGGCAAAACCGCCCCCGCCATAACTCCGCGAAAGACGTGCTACAAGCACCTTGTCGGTCGCGTTGGGCTGACGTGTGGACACGAAGAGCGTAGCGGTGGCGTTGTCATCGCTTGAGCACACGCTGCGATCGTGCCCGGGTTCTGTGGCACTGTGCTGCACCTCAACGCGCCATGGCGAGAAGAGCGACGGCTGAAGAGGGTGATAGGCGCCGGCCGCCGTCCGCACAGACGCCAGGACTGATGCGTGCACGGGAGGTGACTCTGCTTTTTCTTTTTCTTTCTCTTCTTTCCATTTTTGCTCGCCACCCTCCTTGGTTTCGTTTCTGCTCTCCGTGTTGTTGATAACCTGAAGCTGCTGTGCCAAGGTCTCCCGCCGACGGCGACGCAGTTCCACGACTTCTGCAACAGGCAGCAGACACGGTGCTGAACTTGTCAGCTGCGCTGGCGCGTGGTAGGCACGCTCAGCCGCGAGAAATACGCTCTCCGCCGCACACGCCCCATCCGTCCCACCGTTTCTGTCACGCAAGGACACGACACTCACATGGTCATCGACAAACACGGCATCGAAGTGGCGACGACATCGTGTACAGGTCAGCCTGGCACCGACAACATCATCTGTGGCAGCAGACGCCACTTCCGAGCTGGTGCGTAGCGAGGGCCCAGACGGCACTTCAGGCAGCTCTCGCTCATCGCCATCACGTGCACCGCTGTGCGCTGCTGCTGGTGTGAAGCTGCCAAACACGCCCTGTGTGAGAAGCTGCGCGCCTAGCAGGTCTGACATGATCAATACCGTGAACAATGTACTCCTAGAAAACAAAAAAAAATAAGAAAAGTATCGTATCCGATGAGAAAGAGCGGAATGAAGAAAGAGGGAAAGAAAGGGAAGTGAGAAAAGACACACAGGATACACGGAAAAGCTGAAATAGAGAGGTGCTGTGTGAGTGGAGACAGGCGCACTTCACGAAGGGGAGTAATAATGGACGAATTCTTTCATTCAAACCGTAACTGTTCGTTATTTTGGTGCGAGGGAGAGAGTGGACAGCCGTGATTAGCGGTGACGGAGGAGGCGGTCATTGTAGCAAGCCTCGTGCCGCATTGACTACGTGTGCGCATTCATTTCATGACAGATTGCATCTATTGGTGGGGGAAAAGGAGGCGAAACACACACACACACACACAAGTGACACTGAAATCTAATCTAATAATCAAACAAATGCGAGCGAGAAACAGAAACCAGTGGGCTTGCTTCCCTACTCCTCGTTTTCTCTTTTTTTTTTTTACCCATGTGGTCCTGCTTATTTATTGCGGACACTATCGCGATGGTTTGCTGTTTGCTTGAAGATCGAGCACAGGTGGTGCACGACCGCCACCACCACGGGTACCTCCACTCGGGTAAAGTCGCGGCGCTGGAGAGCTGTCCTGACCCGCTGTCGCCAGACGTGTCGTCGTACGTGTGCTGGCCGTACTCGCCGCTTTCATAGACGTGTTCGCAGAGCGCGACTGGGAGACATTGACCGTCACCGGTTCGTACAACGTGAGTGGACCTCGCCCTCCTCGTCCTTGCTCGTTCATGAAGTGGCCCGGCTGCGGCAACGTGGACGTGTTTGCGTGCAGTACGCCTGCTGGGTACACTGTGTGTCCATCGACAACAAGCCGTGGGCGTGACGCGAGGGCCGCCGATGCTGTCGCGTTCTCCTCCTCGTACGACACGTCGCGATGACCATCGCCTGCCCACGTCGACGTCACCGAAACGCTAGAGGAGCCTAGGCGACGGGGTAACGGCGGTCTGTGCGAACACTCCAGGCCGACGGCACCACCCGCGACGGTAGACCCGGTCAGGTCTGATCGATAACTGTGCGGCATGGATACCGATGAAGATGATGTTTGTGAGGTCGGGTGTGCATGGCGCGGCTGCTGAGAGTGCGCCACATGACGTTCCTCACAGTTGTCGTTGTCCTCATCGTCTTCGCTGCAGCCAGGGACAGTAGACGGCGCGGCGCCCTTGGAGATGTTCATGATGTCACTCAACCCTCTCCCGTACGCTGCCGTGTCCTCGGGGCGTGATGTGACGAAAGAAGGGTCCGTCGATGGTAGCGTGTGATGACGGGGAGGAGACTGGCGAAACAGATCGCGCTGCAGACGGTCAAGGTCGTCTACAGAGGCACCGCGTCGCGCGGCTTCAATGTGAAGAACACGGTTTTGATTGCGCAATTGCTGAACATGTTGACGCAGCGTCATTTCCTTCTCCACCTGCTCCGCTAGGTGAGCCTCAAGACGACGCTTCTCCTGTCGCTCCTTCTCCAATGCACTCTGTGCAGCCACGAGCCGCTCACGCAGTTCACTCAGCTCCTCCGGTGCGGGGCGTTGACGTAGCAGGTACTCGAGCTTCTCGACAGAGGCCTCAATACCCTCGCAGGCCACCTCGCGAGATTCCAACGCGTGGCCGAGGTCGGCGTTCTGCTCCGCCAGCAGTGCCAAGTCCTGCTCTCGCTGATGAACACGCGACAGCAGTGTGCGTTGCAGTCGTTGGGCCGCGGTGAGTAGCGTGCGTACACGTGCCACCACACGGACAGCACTGCTACTATTACTGTCGTTGCTGTTGTTGCTGTTACCCCCCTCCATGTCTTCTTGTCGCACACGCTGAGTATCCTGGTGTGTGTTGGCGCGGCTCGCAGACGGATGCGGGCTCATCGGCAGCCTCGAAAGCAGACTGGCTTCGCAGCCGCCGTGTTGCACACCGTGGGCACGGCGCCAGAACGCACTCACACCATCTGCCTCCTCATTGCGTACCAGCATGCGGTGCAGAAGATACTCGACGAGGGTGTGGGCGGGGACAGATGCGTTGTGGTGTGCCCCCACACCAGCTGAGGACGTCGACGGCGCATCGACAGGCGGCCGTGTACCTGCTCGTTCCGGAAAAAACTGACGAAGCGCTGCGACGAGCTCGGCGAGTGGCGGCACATCGACGACGGGCAGTACGGCGTCACGCAGCGCAAACACACTGTGACGCGCTGTAGAGGGCGAGAGGAGATCAAATATGTGGTCTGCCTCTGCCTTCACCTTTGCCACACCATCATGAGACCGCTGGCACGCCGTGGCTTTGTCTGACGCGTTTGTCTCCACGCCACCGCTCAGCTGTCCTCGATGTGGAGGAGAGGCGACACGTCGACCTACTTGCGCGTCTTCCTCGAAGAACACGACTCGTGGCCCACGTGTCGGCTCACCTTGCGAATAGTACGCTCTGTGACGTATGTTCCGTGCAGCGTCTTGCGGCACGCTCTGCGCCAGAGCCAGTCCTTCCGCAGCCTCGCAATGCAAAAGATCGTGCCGCCAGCGTGACGCCCACACAAGGCGACGAATCGCCAGCACAACCAAAACCACAGTTCGCAGACGCCAACGATGACGTCGAGGCGCGTGCGTTGCGGTGGGTGAGGCAGAGGGCAACGGGATGAATGACTCTGCAGAAGTTGGTGGCACGACACTCTGGAAAAGCTGCAGCGGTGACACCAACGCACCATTTGCATGATCAATGGACGCCGCGTTCTTTTGGCCATCTTCTGCGACTAGCTCCACGGAGGAGACAAGAGCGTGCAGTGCACGCCACGCACTGGCCTCCGCGCGGCTCGTGGCGGACACCGTCTCACCCACAGCAGGCGGCAAGGCCAGCGCGGTGCTGGTCCCGTACAGACGATGCCCTATAGCCCTCAGTGCCGCCGTGTGATCCAGACGGAAGAGCAGCAGCGCGGTGTAGCGCATCACACAGCTCAGCACATGATAGACAAGGGCTGTGTCGCGGAGGTGGTGGTCTTCTGCTCCGCGCAGGCTGGCAAGCTTCTCGGCTTGATCGGCCAGTTTCTCTTTTTGCACCACGAGCGCTTGCTTCGCGGCGTCAAGCAGCCCTGTCAAGGTCTGCGCCTCGGTCTCCTTGCTCTCCACCAGCTGTTGGGAGGCTTGCAGACTCGCCTCTGCCTCCGTCGCGCGCGTCTCCATCGCCTGCACACGCCTACGCATCGATTCGCAAGATTGGCGCGCTGTTTCTAACTGCTTCTGAACAAAGCCGATTTCCTCTCGCAACACCCCCTCGCGCGTCTCCGTCAGCTGTGAGGATGCGGCCAGCTGAGCCGCGTGCTTCTCCTGCACAATACGTGCACGCTCCTGTGCCTCACGAAGCCGCTTCTCCGTGGACTGGAGTGTACCTTGACTGGCTTGCTGTTGCTGCGCCAGGCGTGCCACCTTGCTCTCAGATTCGCGAAGGCGGGCCTTGTACCGTGTGGTCACGTGACGAACATTGGTGAGCAGTATCAGCAGTTGTTGATACTGTCGCTGCCACTGGGAGAGAGACGATGCAGCCGTTTCCTCAACGCCGGCACAACGTTTGTTTTCAACACCATCGGCACTGCTCGTTGCCGCACCACGAACGCTGGAAGGGGTCATTGAGGGCGTCACGCCTGGCTGACATATGTTGCCATCTTCTTCGTCTTCCTCGTCTTCCTCGTCTTCACTTCGGCAGCTGAGAGACAGCGTGTGTGTGATGGAGGGGGTAGCTTCTGCTGTCATGCGCTGACGCGCACGTGCTGGTTTTCCACGCGGCACGTTATTCCCAACCTTGTGCTCGCGCAATGCATTTGCCAAAACTGTCTCATACTTGGCACCAAGCACAGCGAGGGCGTGGGCATCATCTTGCGCGGCACGAAGCAATGCGGTCGCGTGTTGTGCGGCAGAACGACTTTCGGAGAGACTTCGCGTGGCATGCGTAAGCGCGTCCTCGGCTGCCTGTGCACGTTCTTCAGCTCGCAGACACAGCACCTGGGTTTGGGCAAGCGCGTCGGTCTGCCGCTGTGCACGGCGATGAAGCGTGCGCAATGCAACCTCCACGGCACACCGCAGCGCGGCCGAGAGCTCACCAGGAGAAATGTGTGCGTGATCGCTTTGTTGTTGCTGTTGTTGTTGGTCATCTACTCCCATCTGAACTAGCGCGTGCAACGAGTCCAGAGCATGATGGAGCGCTTGCCCCTCCTCATCAGGCTCATCAAGCTCGGTATTCTCCGCGACGGCCACGAGTGAACCCAGAAGGGCTTGTGCCAGCATCTGCCACCGAGCTGCATCTTCTGCAGCTACGGCTGCCCCTTCCTGAGCAGCCGTAGCCAGGCTCTGTTCGACTGCCTCACGACTGTGCTCAACATCACGGTAACGCGCCTCCCAGGTCTCGGCACGTTGTGACAGCGCATGCTGTGTAGCTGCACCCTGGGCAAGTTCTATTCTGGCAGCTTCAAGATCTGCCTGTGCAACCTCCGCCTTCGCGTTCGCCTCCCGCACAAGTGCCTCGAGCCGGTAGATATCTTGACGGAGAAACGCCACGTGCTCTGTCTCCCATGCATTCGACTCTGCCTGCTGAGACAACGAGGACGACTGTTTGACATCTTGTGCACCTCGCATAGCCGTCGTGAGTGAGCTCGGCTCTTGCGATGTCACTGATCGTTTCTCCGAGCTTTTCCGCTGCAACTCGAACAGCTTCGCGTCAAGCCGTGCATTCTCGCTGCGGGCGTGTGCGAGTTCTTGTGCGGTAGTCGCGCAAGCCTGCTGCCAATGATCCCTTTCGTTCGTCACTTGTGTGAGCGTCTTCTCCACACCTCGGGCATCGTCCGCGAGGCGCTTCCACTCGGTAGCTTGCGCCTGTGCCTGTTCTCGTGCGGCTTGCTGTTCGCGGTGGAGCTGCGCGTAGTGCGCCTGCCTCTCCTCGGCCTGGCGAAGGGCCTCTGTGAGTTGGGCCTTGTCACGTTCAAGTTGCTGAATAGTGGACTGCATGTGCAGGTTCTGCTGCGCAAGAGACTCGGTCGCGACGTGTGTTGTGCTTTTCTCTTGAAGCAGCTCCAGACGTGCGTGCGTAGCGTCCTCTTGGAGCGCCCACAGCTTCTGCTCGAGATCTCTCCGGGCCCGCTCAGAGGCTTCCAGCGCCGGCTTCAGCGCGAGCAGCTCGTTGACTTGACGTTGAGACGAGCGAAGCAGACGCTGAACGTTCTCCGCCGCGTGTACGCGCCACATCTCACCCCCGACAGCCGCATTCCCCCTGTTGCTGCTGCTGTTGTTAATGTTGCTCACAACGGAGCCGGTCCCTCGCGCGGTGAGTGCGGCGGCGGACGACGATGGCGCACGGAGCAATGCCCCTTCATCTGTGACGCTGCCCATCGCAGACGTCGACGGTGACGCCACCAGCAGCACCTCAGCGGGTGTGACCGGGTCGTGCTGTGAGTGGGATTGGGCGTGAGCCACAGGTCGTCTGCGAAGACCCAGTGGCTCAGCGAGAAGGGACGATATCGATGGCGAGGAAGGAGGCAATGCAACTTTTCCTTCTTGCTCCTCTTCCCTGACGGAGAGTACCGGTGAAGGCGGCGTAGCTATGCGTGCGTCTACTTCATGCTGGGATCGGCTTACTGAAGAGGCCGTGTGTGCCTGGGGTGCACTAGCCTCTGTACTCATGAAGGGCGGATGACGCTCAGCGCGCCAGGACACGTCTACCTTGTCAGACCGCGAGCTGTCATCTTCACCTTGGCTCAGCTCAATGGCAATCTCCTCACGCAGAGGCGATCTCGCCGGACCCTGTGTTGATTGTTGTTGTGGTGGTGACAGTGGCCGGAGCTCTGGCTCACGGACACGCTGTGCTTGAGTGATCTGACCGTGCTGTTGTTCCTGTTGTTGTTGTTGTTGATTTAGTGTATATTCAGCGAGTAGTGCATCGAGAATAGAAGGGAGAGCGTCACCACTGTGAGGCGATCCGTTACCCACATCATCCGCGAAACGAACGCGTCTTTGCATGTCTATGTTGGTCTGGCCGTGTGTATTCTAAAACAAAGGCGGGATGTGTGTGTGTGTGGGGGGGGGGGGGGAATCTAGTAGATCTAACAAATGTAACTAAGAGAACAAGCAAGCACTTGATGAGCACAAGAAGAACAACACATGAAAGCGATGTAGGAAGAATACGGGCGACTATGGTGCGAGAAAAAAAAAAGGATACTGATGAAGTGCGCATGAGCATCGACAGCCGCACAGCTGTTCCACCGAGGCATGGTGACGCGCAAGCCGATCACAGACAGCGTGCACTGAGTGAGGGCACTCTTTGGATTGAGAAACACCCCAAAAGTACTGTTCTGAGAGGAGTCTTCCAATGTTCATATTGAATAAGCTTTCAGCGGTTAGTTTGTGTGTGCCTGTTCTGGTTCAATTTTTGTTTTGTTTTCACAGTTGTGGGAACGTAACAATATGAAAGACGAAAAACGCAAAGCAAAAAAAAAAATGCCAATTTCACAACACCAGCTACCCGCAAACGTGACAATGGCTCCATTCTGTACATCAAACGTGCATCTCTTCAGCTGTGCCCTTGACCTTTCTTTTACCCTCTCTCTTTTTCGCGTATTCACAGTTCACGGAACGGCACCATAATAATATCGGGCAACTAAACGTCTTTCTGAGTCGGCCTATCCCCGAGAGGGGGAACTGAAAAGGATCTGAGGGGAAGCATAAAAGGAAGAAAAAAAAAACCAAATCCGGTTCGCGCAATCATGCACAGACTGCAATAATACAAGTAAGGGAAACAAAAAAGAAAAGAAAAAAAAAAGCAAAGAGAAACAACGAGCGAGTGATGATAGAACTCAATCAGCAGATACCTTCTTTTTTTTTTTATGTTTACATTCACAGTCCTCTGTCCCATGCACGAAAGAGTTCATGTGTGCGGATGTGTGCGGCGTAGATCTCACCTCCCACGCACATCTCGCAAGCCAAAGAGGGCAAGGAGGCACAGACGCGATGTCAGATTCATGGTAGATCACTGCTCTCTTGGTGGTAGTGAAAGGGGAGGGCGCGCCTGCCTCTTTCCTCTTTTTTTTTTCCCCCCGCCAGTCCCGCGTCAAACGGCCCTACGCATCACTGCGCCTCATCTGCTTTTTTTTTTTCCCTCTCACGCAGCTCCAGCGCCTCCCGCGCCCGTCGTTGATACCGCCTGGTGGCGTTGTCTGAAAGAATCTCCCGCACGGCCTGCACGGTGCGCAGATGCTCGCTCTGGTACGCATGACGCGACACGCGCTCTTGCCTGTCAAGGACCTCCATGTCAAGCTGCACCTGCTCTTGATGTTCGCTGACGTGGTGCTGAAGCTGTTGGTAGAGGAGCGGTCGCGCGCGGCCTTCTTCACGGGAAATGGTGGATAACCGCACTGGCGCACGCGGGGCGACGTGGCGACGACGCTGGGCAGCATTCTCCATCGCCGAGCGGCGCGCCTCGTGCTCATCGCGGGAGAGCACCGCCACGGACGCGGAGGCTGATGGCGTATGCAGCGTTCCTGTCCCAGTCACAGCACGCTTGCTGTTGTTACTGCTGTTTTTGTTTGGCTGCACCGTGGATGGCTTTTTCGCCGCCCGAGGGCTTCCGCCTCTTTGCACTGGCTCAGCACGATCACCGTTCGTATTACCACCGAGCGTCGGCAGCCATGAGATGCATTCCGACACACCTGTGCGTGCGTTCACGGGCTTGATGGGTGACCAGGCCTCTCCCCCTGTCATCGGGTTCGCCGCATCAACAGCGCCGCGTTCTCCTCCCGGACTGCCCGGGACATGCGTCAGGCCGTGCTGTGGAAGTGGCGCTCGCCCACCATCAGAGGTTGGCACGACAACAACAGCCCCAGAAGAAGGGGTCGTGGTCGCCGCGCGTGGGTCTGCCTTCGCCAAGGTTGCTTTGCGCGTCACGCCAACGGCACTTTGAGCAGGCCCAGAGGCATCTCCGCTGATGTCCATCTTCAGCACACGGTCGGCGTAGTAGAGCATGAACGGGGAGGCCGCTGGCAGACTGGCTTTCGGGGCGTGTGCGGGGGTGATGGATGCTGCTGGCACGTACGCGTCTGCGCCACCACCGCTTGTACTGGAGGTCCCAACAGAGAGCGACCCCGCCGCCGCAACGGCTCCACGCTGATCTTGACGCTGCTGCTGCTGCTTTTGTTCCATATAGTAGACGAAGGTGCGGGGCAAGGTGTGAACAGCCAGGATAGCCTCCGCGCCAACCACGTCACGTCCACGCACACGTCGTGTGCCGGAGGGTGTTGCGGTTGGCGCGATAGAGGTTGTTGTTGTCTGTATCGAGTTGCCAAGGGAGACAGTCGAGAGCATCCACGGCCCCACCGTGGAGGCGGCGCTCACACGTCCACCGTCGTGACCTTTGCGTAGAGATGTGTGAGAGTCGTTCAGCCTGCAAGAGCCCGGCCGGGCGGCGGTGCCTGGGCGTGCACCGTGCGTGTCGTCGTCCCCGCTGTCGTCCTCCCCGCTGCTGTGTACATGCGCCGCATCCAAAAGCGCGGTGGCGGTGGAGACGGGGTGGTACACGCTCCCGAGCAACGCTCCGCTCCGGAAAGACAAGTTGCGCCGCATAGCGGCGCCATTGGAGGTGAAGGATTGCTTACTGAACGAGGTGTGTCGCTGGAGTTTCGTGTTGACCACACCTCCACCCGCACCCACGCCGCGAAGGCGCTGACGGTGGGATGTGTGAGCTTCCTCGAACTCACGCAGCTGCTCCTCGAGAACGGCCGCGGCAGAGGCGGAGGAGGTTGTGAGGGGAAATGGGACACGTGTGTAGCGGATACCAGCGCGGTCAATGAGAAACGCGCGGGTATCCACGCCGCACACAGCGAGCGGAAATGCGGTGAGGAGGGATGTGGCGGTAGGGTCCCCGAGGGAGGCACTGGTCACGGCGGCGATCTTCTGCAACGTCGGCTCACTCACGGCGGCCTTGGCGACCCTATCGTGCCGTGCGTGTGGAACGTCCACGGTGTGCCTCGCCTCGGCTGCTGCTGCTGCCGCCGCCGCCTGGCGCGGTGCCTGTGTGGCGTGGCTGTCCACCGATGTCCCCGATATCTGAAAGCGAGACTGGGCCACCTCCTCACGCGTCGTGGTCGCCATCGTCGTCGCGACAGAAGAGGACGGGACAGCAGCCGCTCGGTTGAGTGTGGTCGTGGTAGATGTGGTGCTGTGCGCTTTTTGCAACGGCCGCGACGAGGAGGAGGAGGTCTGCGAGTTCAGAGCCGTGCCTGTCCGCTTCTTCGCGTTCTTTTTCGCCTGGGTGCGTGACGAGGCAGCTTTCCCACCCGCTTGCACTCCCACGCGCTTTGCGGAAGGCCGGGTGCGACGTGGTGGGTTCGTGTTCAGGACCGTACTGCCCCCGATGGAGCTGGCAACGGAGAAGGAGAGGCGAGTGCTTGTGGTGGAGGCGGCCGAAGCCGGGCGAAGGAGTTGCTCTGGCACAGAGAACCCCCAGCGACTCGGTGGCGAACCTGCCTCCATCATCACCCCATCGCCCTCTTTCTCGGTTTCCTCTCCATGCACCGCGCGCTGCAGGCTGTGCATCGTTGTCGTGGTCGTCGCAGCACCCGAGCGAGCCGGCCAGGTCATCGGCTCGGACGGCTCGCGTTGTGTATGCTTGTGCTGGCGTGTCTGTTCGACGGTTTTTTCCAGAAGCACGTTCTTCCGTGCTTGGCGTTGGTGTTGTCGCTGCACGCGTTTCTCGAGCTGATCCACCAACTGGTTCGCGTGCTGCGCGTAGCGCTCAAATTTGGAGATGAGACGGTACTCACCGTTGGCGACCTCCACATCCAGTGTGTCGAAGTCCTCCTCACCGGGGAGGGGCTGAAGGGGCAGAATCTTGCGATCAACTTTCTTTTTCCGTCGCCGGGGTTGCTGCGTGGCGTGGCGGGGGTCATGCAGGGGCTCATGAAGTCCGGCAATGGATGCGGAGCGATGCCCTCTTCCTGCTCCACCCGCTCGCAAACCGGCTGTTGTTCCGGCTGTTGCGTTTGCCGTCGTCGTGGTGATTGAGCGGAAGCTAGCCACTCTGCCGATGCTGACAGGGCTCTCTGTGATGTGCTGCTGGCCTGCTGCCCGTGCGCGTACCTTGTGAGGTGCCATGTGTGAGGTCAGAGTTGAGTCATCGTCTTGGCTGGTCACAATCGTCATCAGGCCGGCCTCGCTGACCTCGGTGGAGACGGTGTCAGAGGCGCCACTGCAGCTCTCCTCATCGCCCCGGCGTACTTGGTGTCGACTCGTCTGAGAATGGTGCACGGCGCGGCGAGCTGCACGCGATCGCTTCGGTGTCAGCGCCGCCATGCCTGCTAAAGGGTCTGAAAGCCGTCCGCCATCTGAACCGTTTTGACTTGCACGTGGCAACGCATTGTCTTCCCCAACCGCCTCTTGTACCTCATTGTTGTTCTCGTCGTCGGTGCGGTCTTCGTCGTTGTGCGTCGAATCATACTCGCTGCTATCACCTCCACCCGCCGGAGCAGGCGCCTCGTCTGTGGGTGACCGCAAAAGGCCCTCTTGGTGTTGATTTTCTGTCAAGTGCGACGTCGATCTTCGCCCTCGCCGCGAGGGTGAGTGTCGTGTCTGTGGTGAGCTGTTGAATGCGATGGGGCTGTGCAGGGCCCCGCTCCACCCATCAGCGACGGAAGAGGAGGAGGCCTCTACCCCGTTCTGATTTACCACGCAGGCGGCCAGGAAGTCCTCAGCTACGCCTCCCGTGGGTAACCCAGGCGCCAACAGTAGTGGCTTCTCCCCATCCCAGCGTGTCTGCCCCTGACGCGCTTGTTGTCGGCGCGTGGGGCCGCTCAGGGCAGGGGGAGGCCGCGCATCAGAGGGGTCGCGCTGGTCGCCGAGCGTGCACCACAATGCCGCCTCTCTCGCGGCGAGCACTTGCTGCTCTGCCTCGAAGGCCGCGGCGACATCGCTAGGAAGGGGCACAGGCCAGTGATGCGTAGGCACGTGCGTCACGAGCAGTCCGCTGCACCAGTAGTGAAAAAGGCGAAATAGATCTACGCGAAAGTCATCGTTGAATATGTGACCGTGTGCGTCGTTTATGAAATGAAAAAGCAGTGCGTAGTAGGTGATGTGAGACACCACGTGCTCATAACTCTCGAGGATGAAGTCCTTCTGCTGCTTCAGGGCGAGAAAAAGACGCCCAAAGTGAAGCGCCAGACCGTGGAAACAGCGCTCCTCCAAGAGCTGAACCTCGGTGAATTCGCTGCGGGAGCTGTTGAAGGCATCGAGCGCGGCCACTAAACGCCACACAACATCCAGCGGCACAGGCACCCCGGTGCGGTGCAACTCGGGCTGCTCCAGCAGTGCGGTGTAGCCGTTCTCACGGTAGAAGGCATCGAGCCGTCGCCGGCCGTGCGCAGCCGACACGGATGTGACAGCGTCACTTCCCCCGCCATTCACCGCGGAGGTGGCGGAGGTGGCGGAGGCGAATGGCAGCATGTGCGCGTCTGCGTCTGCTTCCATCTTCCACTGCTCACCGCTAAGCAGGAGCTCGTCGACCATTCTTTCGAGGTGGTCTGGCTCCGGCAGACGCAGATTCTGGCGTCGGGGAAAAAGTTCCTGATACGCGTTGAGCAGCAGCTTGTAGCGACCCTCCAGCAGGTGCTCCAAGAAGCTGCGACGACAGCGCAGCACAACGTACCAAAAGTAGAGAAGTGCGACCGTGCTGGCTTCGGGTGAAGTGCGCATGAAGCGGCTCACATCAATCCCGCTCAATCGCGTCTGCATCGCCCCCTGCTCACGTTCCACAATGCGCTCGTACAAGGCAACAGGCGTGGTGCCATTGGGGTACGTCGTCAGTGGCAAATCCGCATCTACACTGTCATGTGGTTGCTCTTGCTGATCCTGCTCGGGTGGTTGCGAAGTTGTCCGCAGCTCGCCCTCTTCTGTGATGTAAGGTAGTGCAATTGACAACATCGACGGAGCGTGCGGCTTCACGACACGGTGCGCAGTCACTCGCTTAGCCTCTCGCTCAGCCCGCACCTCAGCAAGCCGCTTTGTCAGAGAAATACTGTCCGCAGTGGTGGAGGAAGGGGTGGGGGGAGCGAGTGTGTTCGTCGTGTTCGTCCCGGCTGCTGCTGCTGCTGCTGCGGCGGCGTTGGTCACGGTTCCGTCGGCGAGGGTGATGCGCCAGGACGCGAGACGCGCCAGTGGCTGGTGGCCGGCTTCGGCCACGCTGGGTGACGCCAAGGAAGGATCCTCCACCTCTGTCAAGTACGTCGCATGAGCAGGCTCGCCCGTCTTGGAGACCACCGCCCCCGCGTCACCGCTTCGAGAATGGGTGAGTTCAGCACGTTGGGGCACCATCGCATGGGTCTCAAGCGGCCGAACGCGAACGGTGCTCTGTCTCTGTCGCAGCGGGTGACCATCGGACGAGGGTGAGGGCAGCCGCACCGCAGCCATTCGAAAGGCGGAGGAGGCAGCAGGCGACACCAGCGCACCGACCACCGGCTTTTCTGGCGGGGAAGCTGATTGAGATACATTGATCAGCAGAGGCAGTCCGCCACGTGCGCGTGTGCCAGAGTCAACTTGGTCAGACAACTCGGCCGCCTGCACGGGGGCATCTTGCGAGTTGTGGGCACTATGCACTACGGGGAATCTCTTTGCCGCTGTGGTGGTCCCGCGTGTGTGCGCTGGTGATGGGTGTTTGGGCGGGGAGAACGATCTCAGCAGATTCGGCACGGATAGACCTAGACCGACCAAGGAAGCTTCCCGGATACGTGCAGAGGACGGCACGAGAAAAGCCGGTGAGGACGAGGACAGGGGAGATGCCATGGACGTCACTGGCGTCTCCTGCACACGAGGCCGCGCCGATGTCGGTTGGGAAGGTACTGCGGCTGTGCGAGCAAGTCTGTCCGTGTGCCACACTTCCTCAACGTGGCCATCTTCATACAATAGTTTTGTCTTGGTTGCGTAGGTTCGCTTCAGGACAACGGGGCCGTGATGCGTTGTGGCGGTGCTGGTGAGCGAAGTGGTGAGATCGGATTTGGCACGGCGGCGATCATCACCTTTGAGGTGCTGAGCAGAAGGTCTGGCGTTCATCGGACCCAGAGCTGATCACGCGTTTTTTGTTGTCGCGTTGTGCGTTTTTTTTTCTTGAGACGGTGCTAAACGTGTTGTGGGTTAATGAGAACGAATAAAGCAGACAGAAGACTGAACAGTCGTCAAAGAGAGCCAACAGAACACAAGCTCAAATACACACACACACCAATAGAGATAGATAGAGAAAGAGCTGAGTAAATTGTCTTTTTGTGTTGGAGATGAGCGTCAGAGACTATACGACACAAAGCCCTTTTGTGTTGTTGTTGTTGTTGTTGTTGTTCGACTACCGCTGTGCATGAGCTCAGTACACGTTACGCTCTTCTTTCGCTTCCCTTTTTCTCTTTCATTTTGTTCGTCGAGAACATGTGGGATCCTCGATACGATGAAAGGGAAGGATAAAAGGGAGACGCCGTGGTGCAGAGTCTTGCGAGTGACATCGAACAGCTGATGCGGTCACCACGCGGAGGTGACGTCAAACGCGTAGTGAAAAAAAATAGAGAAAAACAGAGAGAGAGAGAGACACACAACAAACAAGGATGTTAGTTTGTTCTCTTTGATTCAACACACACCGTCTCAGCGTCTTCTCACTACAATCAGTAACTTGTTGTAAGAGAAGACAAAGCGTTGTTGTTCGTTTTCGAACTGCCACTGCTGACCAAATTGTCTCTACAAATTGTTTTGGTATATATATATATATAGTGTGTGTGTGACTCCTCACATCACAAGTGTCTGCGCATACGGTACTACAATCAATACAAAGAGACAACAAATAAAGAATGGGCAAGACCGAATGATATATATATAAAAAAAAAGAGAAGCGCCAAGAACACCAGTAGTGCCACCAGTCATCGCAGAAAATGCCAGTTTCACTTTTTCTTCTGTTTCACTTTTGTGTGTTGTCTCTAAAACCAATTTCGTTTTTCTTCTTTTTCTTAGTTCTTGCTTGTCATGTGCTTCCACTCGCTTTCATCCTGATACTGCATCGGAATTGACCAGGACGTCTGTGCGCCATCTCTCTTGACGAGCGGCTTCCAGTTCCAAAACCGTTCATAGCGGCTATATTTTTCACGCATCTCAGGCCGCACCCACTGATCCAGGAAGATGTCATCTTCCTCCAGAGTCGGCACGTTTGGTGAGTTGAGAACAATGTTGGAGAAATGTGTCCATCCCGGCTCTGTTCCCATGGCACGGTAACAGCCCCACAGCGTGTACCAGCCGTAGAAGACCATCAACATCCACGCCAACCAGAAAGTTGGCTTCGTCGTCATGTTGAGACGCATGCCGTACTTGCTGGCCATCTCGTCCATCGTGCTCTCCCATGATTCTTCGGTCATGCGGATGCTCTCTTCACGTGTGTACGGATATTTGGGGTCGAAGACTTCCTTGGGGTACTCAAACCACTCGATGTGAGGGTTGAAGTCCATGGGGAGCACGGGTTCGTTGTGGGCGATGCTCGGAGGCTGGGCCGCCCCACTTCCACTGCGATGCCTAGGAGTCACGTCACGGAATTCATTCGCAATGGCGCGGGCTTGTGTTACTACGGCTGCTGCTGCTGAGGCCGAGGTCACGACCAGCGGGCGGCGAAACATTGCTCAAATGGTTGTCGCGTCAAGCTTCACCTTCTTCCTGCTTTTTGTTTCTTTTGTTTTGTTTCTGCTGCTGTCGTTGTTGGTCCTAATCGAAGCAAAGTCGTCACGGTGCTATCTGTGCCTCGTATTCAATCCCTGAAGTCAAGAAAGCCGTCTTGAGAGGGAGAGGCACCTCGCTGACAGACGCAGAACTATCGCTAAAATGAGATATACTTATAGATATCTCTTTATATATATTTGGGAGGTCCTGATAATATTATTTCGCTACAAACTGCCGTTTTCAACAGTGATGACTATCTGTCCATCAATGCGATTACATGTATAGGAACAGAGATGAACAGAGAAATAAAGAGAAGAGACGTTGGCGGAGACAAGGAACGGGTTGACAGGTAAAGCGACATGACGAGTGTGAGGATAGAGGAATCACACAACCACGCACAAAAACAAAAAAAATATAGCGCACACATGGGGGTGAGGAGGAGTAGCGGGTCAGCTTGCAAGCAAGTCGACAGACATCGCCGAATGAGGCGGGTTGAAAAATAGAAGTGTGAATACGAACTATCCTTTTTTTCTTTCAAACTACCAGTAATCTCACTTCTAGTGGAATTGCAAATGCATACCGACATGACCGATGCTTTTAAGTACTGCGAGCTTGGATCGTGACGGAACAATCAACTGCATTGAAGGAAAAAAAAAGGGGAAAAAACAAGAAAGAAACAAAAAAGAAAGAAAGAAAGAAAGAAAGAACAAAGAGATGACAAAGAGATGACAAACAAACAAGAATAAAAGAGGCGCATATCCACGAGCAACAAGCCATAAATAGAACATATTGTTATAAACCCATTTTCACTGTGATCACGCATGTTCACTAACACCATGTGTTGAAGAGGCGGGGTGTATAACGCACACAAGAATTGTCGTGAAGACGGATGAAAAGGAGAAGACGAAAGAGTGGGAGAGGAGCACATATGGCCATGCCAGTGCTAGCCTCATCCAATCAGTTGAAGTGAGGTAAGCGCCGATATACGGCACTGACATTCAGCAAAAACAAATGCACTTCCTGCCTTCTTTACGAACAGATGCACCGACATAGTCACCAAGATAGAGCATCGCGTTGCGATTTATTTGAGAAGAGTGTTGTGTGAATAAAAAAAAAAAAAGAGAGAGAGAGGAGAGAGAGCGATAAAGAGCGACACGACAGACAACAAACTCTCAACATTGGTGAGGGCATGATCAAGTGACTTGGACTGCGTTGGCATCGCTGCAGTCTACAGGGGGAAAAAAAAGCACACGCGCAAACTTCATGAACAAAAACATCGTCAGTTCAAAACACATAACCCGATCCGGATACTCATTTCGTGTGGAGGATACAAAAAAAAAAAGCAGTGTAGAACGATGTCAAGAGGATATAAACACAAACAAGTTGGAAAATAATAACGATGCTGAAAGAAACCGCAAAGTAAAGAAGAATGTAGTGTCACGAGGTTATAAGGGGTGACAGAAAAAAGGGTAAACAAGCGGCTCCCTGAACGTCAGAACGGCTTGGCATCGCAATGCTGAGGGGGTGCACGAGCCACAGTAGCCCCAACAATAAAGAAGAACCTTCAACAAATGACACGCATATACAATTACAGTGAGCGTGCTCATCTCTCTTGAAGTAGCACGCCAGCCGCAGTCCGTTCTGGAGGGCACCCCAACTAGGTACAGGAAACAAATGCAAGTATTCTGGCTGTAGTGCGAGGAAGCGGGGGCATCGAATCATCACAGATGGCGCAGCTACGCGTGTGCACTAGCGCTTGGCTGACACTGCTCCCACGGGCCGCGCGGAAACAGTGAGACGATGTCGCTCAGGTGCGGGTCGCTGCGGAACATGCGCAGCACATCGCGTGGTCGTGGACGCAGCGACGCATCGCGCTGCAGGCACAGCTCAAAGATGCGCTTGATGGTCGGGTGGATGCCCAGCTCATCGGGAATCGGCACAACCTCGATGAGGCCACCCACCAGTGCCGCCGCGAACTCAGGGCCGCACTGCTCCTGCAGGGCCACGGCCTCGCTGCGTGTGCGGTCAGCGGCAGCGACGGCGGTCCAGCGGTACGGCAGCGCACGCGTCATGAACTCGATAGCCAGCACACAGAGACTGTACACGTTGCTGAAGATGGTGGGGTACTCACCAGCGGCTTCCTCGGGGCTGCTATAGTAGTTCAGAGGCAAGTTGAAGCAAGAGAGGAGGTCAGCAGCGGAGCCTCGTAGAGCTTTCATCTTCGTGGCACCCTCCGGCAACAGCACAATATCATCTCTGGTTATGCGCGCATGAGCGTATCCCTCCGCGTCAAGCGATCCGAGCGCTGCCATACAGCAAAAAATGTGGCGATACTTGATGGCACTGGAAAATTGAAGGGAGAACACACCGTGGAATGAAGCCACGGTGGGATACGCCACCAGACCTGCGATGATCAAAGCTGTACAGTTAGGTTCATCGACGACGATGTCTTCAGTTTGCAGGAGATATGGCGAGTCAAATGGCACCACAAAACCTTTCATCATCTCTGCATCCATCGAGGCCAGGCAGCTGGGGAGCAGCGGAAGTTCGTCTGCCTGCGAAACGCTTCCGGTCATACTCATCACGACCTCACTTTCCAGCAATCGGCGTTGCACACCATCAGAGTATGCGCAGAGAGGTAAATAGTATTCACAGCCTCTCAGACCCTCCACGCGCATGGTGCGGGTGTGACCGCACAGGTGAGCCGCTAACGTGCTGCTGTTCTGCCGTGTCATGGGCACAAAAGGGCACGAGCTCATCACATCGCTAGTGGTGCTGCCGGCGCAGGCATCATCACAGCCCGTGTCCGCCGCAGGCAAGGGGGGCAGCTGCCGTGCGAGCAGATCCGTGTACGACTCGGGCGGCACCAGTGCGTTGGCCGCACGCT
>JASANS010002366.1:0-65612 GCA_030849605.1 Wallacemonas sp. 195SL | reverse complement strand
TTTTTTTTTTCTTTTTCTTTAGCCACTGAAGCGAATACGCTGTGCTGGATGCTCATCAGGTGCATACCGTGAGAAAAAGAAAAACAATACCGCGCCATGCTTTGTTTTTTTACTTGAAAAACAAAAAAACATGAATGCTGTGGTCCTTGCGCGTGTTCTCTCCTCCATGTGGCCTTGCTGACCTTTTGGCATTGATGACTAGGAGTCATGCTATCCGATTCTCCTTTCCACCTGCTTTCATACTTTTCAACAATACCCCCCCTTTTTTTTTTTGGTACGCTATCGCTTATCTTACACGTAAGCCGTGAGTGTCGGCACACGCGACGGAAGCCACCCCTCCACGGTAGAGATACCTCTTGCGTACATTCTCTTTAGAAAAAAATTTTTTTTCTCTCTTTCAGATTTTTTTTTTAATAGCCTTCCCAGCGGTGAACGTTAAAAAAAAAAAGCATGTACAACGCTGGCGGACAGCATAAAAGTATCCTCGAGCCCCTTGTGTGTTCTTCTTCTTCTTCTGTTTCTCCGAGACGAACGGGGGCAAACGTCTCAGCACCGCCACCATCATCATCACGACCAACAAAGTCACGGCTCCCTCAAAAAGAATGGAGGAGGACGACGATGATGACCAAAGGCAGTAAGAGTTCGCGTGCTCGGCGTGATCCTGTCTCGGATCTGGCACTGGTGGCCGTTGAAGACGTTTGCAGTAGGGACGAAGGGTACCGACGCGCACTCACACCTCTTCTTTCCATGAGCCAGACGCGCACAGTCGCGTCGAGCTCTGCAATGACAGAGACAGCTCATACGACTCAGCGCGCCAATTATTCGGACCCTTCTGGACTTGTGCGGTCAACGCTGCAAGACTCGACGGAGCAGGAGGTGAAGGATGTGACGAGGCTGCCTTGCTCATCGCTGCCGTGTGCTGGCATGTGTCCTGTGGTCTTTTTTGTCTCTGCAATTGACCTATTCGTCGCAAACGCCACTTCGTCATCTCCGTCGGTTGGCGATGTGCGTGGTGAGGCAGTGCCTGTGACGGCGTACTTGGTGGTTTCACGACCGTTCCTTTGTATTTTGTCAACCAAAGGAGAGCTGCTTGCGTTCTGCTGCGTGCATCACATCACCTCCCTCACGCGATGCGCCGCCAATGTGCTGCTTATTCGGCGTCTCACGGTGCCATCTTCGTCCACGTGCGCAACATCGCTGCCCTCTTCATCCTCACCCAAGGCACTCTCCACGACAGGCACTGATCTCGTATTCTGCTTGAACAAGTACGACGAGACAGATTTCTTACTTTCCTTATTGGCACGTCTGGCGGAGCTCCCGAGCCAGATTTTGCGCGATACGCAGCTGTTGGCGTCTTATGCCACCCACACGCCCCTCAGCGACACCAACGATGCGTTTCCAGCTTGGCACCTTCTGGAGAAGCCCTACACGCACGTGTTCACATTGACCAGCGTAGCGCAGCTGCTGTCGAGCGCGAGCCGCGTGGCTCTCACGAGCACGTTGGCCCAGCGTCTTCTGCCATGGCTTGCCTCATCAGTCGCGGAGGCGCTGATGCCGGCCAGGCTTCTATCACAGTTTGTCGAAGGTGGAAAGGATCGTTTCGTAGATGGGCAATCAAAGCATGATGAGGTGAAAAAGAGTGAAGGCATGACAACCTCTGTGCGACGCGCGCTGGCGATGCTGGAAGTGGGTGCGGTTCCTCGTCCGCTGATAGGTCCTTCCCTGGCACTTTCTCACGACATCAGCGCACATCAACGCGGTGTGCCTGTGGGTCAGGTCAGCACCTCCTCAGCACGCTCTCGACCGTCAGCAGGGACGGAATGGGACAAGGAGGATGACGAGAAATGGTACTTTTGCTTTCCAGAGCACCACGAAGACAGCAGTCTGCACGAAGAGGAAATCACACATACACCAGTTTACTTCCACGACGATGAACAGCTGCTCTATTCAGACGAAGACGAGAATGTGCCAGATCGCCAGGCGGTGCAAGCCCTCTTGGCAGAACTGCAGTCCCAGCAGGAGGCCCTGACGCGGCTTGTGCGCCAACAAGGCCACGGTGTCCACGACAGGGGCGCATCCAATGTGCCTTCATCACACGCGTGCTCTACGTGATGCAAAACAAAAACAAAAACAAAAACAAAAAACAATTCACATGGAAACAGAAAAACAATCAGAAGCTTCAAAAGGTCGTCTGTCTCGCCCCCTTCTCCTATTATTTCGTTGATGCTTTCAACAAGAAAAGAAAACAAAAAGCTGCACTTCTCTTTCAGTTCTTAGTACGGATGCGTGCAGGGTCCCGCAGACGCTATTTTTGTCGCAAATCCTGATTTAACTAGTTGACTCACTGAATCTACCGCCTACAATTCGCTTTTCGAACCCTCTCTTGCTTCATGTCTTCGCACATGACATCATTCCTTTTCTTTCCTTTCCTTTTTTTGTGTGCTCCTGTTTGCTGTTTTGACGTCACACACACACACACTGAGGCGCACGCATACCCACTTTACAAGGCAATTGAGATCCACACACATATATATTTCCTTTTTTTTTTCAACCACACAGACGATATCAGAATAATTTTGAGAGAGCGATACTATGCCACTTTTCTTTTTTCCGTTCCCCAGCACAGGCGCGCATGACGATCGTGCCACGGCTATCGACAGACCGCCGTGCCCATCACACCCCTCTGCAGCGTACTCGGAGCTTTACTTGCGTCACGTGCCGTTCCANATTTTTGTCGCAAATCCTGATTTCACTAGTTGACTCACTGAATCTACCGCCTACAATTTGCTTTTCGAACCCTCTCTTGCTTCATGTCTTCGCACATGACATCATTCCTTTCCTTTCCTTTCCTTTTTTTGTGTGCTCTTGTTTGCTGTTTTGACGTCACACACGCTGAGGCGCACGCATACCCACTTTACAAGGCAATTGAGATCCACACACATATATATATTTCCTTTTTTTTTCAACCACACAGACGATATCAGAATAATTTTGAGAGAGCGATACTATGCCACTGTTCTTTTTTCCGTTCCCCAGCACAGGCGCGCATGACGATCGTGCCACGGCTATCGACAGACCGCCGTGCCCATCACACCCCTCTGCAGCGTACTCGGAGCTTTACTTGCGTCACGTGCCGTTCCACGCCTCCACGCTCGAACTCGACGTCTGGATTGATCTGCCACACGTCATCCGGTCCTGCTGCGCTCAGGCGCGGCATCGGCGCGGGGCTGCGCCACGCACACTCAGTTGTGGGGATAGCACGCGTGTCACGGCGCTGTTGACGTCACTTGCTGATTTCGCAGCTGCGCCAAAAGTGCACGCGGAGCTGGCGATGCCAACGGGGACTGTGTGCTTCACGATAGCCGAGGTCGTCGCTGCCGGTGATACCGGCGACCAGTCTACAACACTCTGGAGTGTGGCTTCCCCTGAACCTGTGCTGACGTATTGCTTGCCGAGTCGCCCTCTCACCGAGTTGTGGCTCGAGAGGGACGTGTGTGGGGATGAGTACACGCCTCTCGTGGAGGTCATGTGCCGTTGCGCCATCCGTGGTCCTCCAGGAAGCGCCGCACCATTCGCTGAAACCGCGTCGGCAGACCTCCCGTGGCCCTCTATTGCCAGTCTGCGCTCGCGCGACACAAACGCAGTGCGTGAATTTGTTCAAAGTGCGTCTGCATCAGACAAGGCACGCAGCGCACGATTCATGAACACATCGGCTCCACTCCCGTTCTGCTCCGCGCTCGACCTCGCACAAAGCTATCACCACGCGTCCTCCACGCACAACGCATGTGAGCACGGGGCGAATGACACCAGCAGCGCGGAATTAGATCTGTGCGTTCTCTGGCGCACGCAGCACCTGGCCAGACACGCTGCGCAGTGTGTGTTGTTACCCATTGACGCGACGTCTGCGCCGCTCAACGCGTCCGAGACATGCGCGCGTGAGCACATTCGAAACAGCAACAGGTCTGGTTGGATCACGGAGTGGCTTGCCTCACGTGATGCAGACGTTTACCTTTGCGAAGAGAGCGAGGCGTGCACGACAGAGGCCTGTGTGCGCATGGAGACTAGAACCGAAGCGGCACCGGAGAGCGTCGTCTCATTGACTGCCTCCTCTGTGTTGTCGGAGTGGTTTGTGGAGTCTCTTTTTCTCCCCGTTGTGCTAACACCGGGTTGGCAAGGGGCGGCCTCACGCGAACCCAACGCAGAGGAGGTCACCAGCGATATTTTTTCGCTGCTGTCCATTGATCTTACGCTCACCCTGCACACACACGTGACGACGATGTCTGCGATGTGCTCTCTTTCTCTTCTCGAGCCCACGCCGAGCATCACCAGCACACGGACAAGGCAGGACAACGACAGGCGCCATGATGAGGCCTCACCCCGCCAGTCATGCCTGCTAGAGTCGCAGACCGCGCTGTGTCGCGAAAGCAGTGATGGCGTCACACGCGAGGACGCCCACGATGAGGAAGATGACGCCATCCCGCACCGTCTGTGGCGTGTTGCGCTGACAGAGTTGGCCGCACAAGGCACTGTCGAGGCCATTGAAGGTGCCCAGACGCACACCGAGGCGGAGGTGGTGGCCAACACGCTGCTGCCGTTTGCACTGGTACCGTCCGCGTTCCACGCATTGAGTACTGCGAGACTCGCCGCAGCCCTTTATGAAGATGCGAAGCAAGATACAAGGGAGATAACCACACACACGTGGGCGATGTCGCTGCTGACCGACTGCACCCAATCGGTGCCGACGCCGCTGCTGTCCACGCGCCTCTGGCTGTCGTGGAGCGACAGGGCGTTGATAGCGCAGCCTGCTATGCGCAGCGGTGGCACTGTCAACGAGGCGACGTCCAATACTGATCCGGCTCTGAACTTTTTGTCTCCTTTTGCCGGCTTCAGCGTACCGCCGCTTCTCGCGGGTGTCGTTCTCTCTTCTCCATCGACGTCAGCCCGCTCAGCCGTGCCTGATGAGAGCGCCACAAGACCTCTTCCTTGCGTGCTGTTGCCAACGCTGCGCAATTTTGCTGCGGACGTGGTGCTGCGTCGGTGTCCTTGTCTCCGGTACTGGCATCGCTACGTACTCGGTGCGCAACAGCCACAAGAGAGGCAAGTCGACGTGGCTGCTCTGCTCACAACGGAGGCGTGTGGCACGGCACCGACCTGTGCACGGCCTCTCTTGGCGTCTTTACTTGTCAATCAGAACAGAGCCACTGCCACCACCACCACGGCTGTTACCAAGACACGTCGCGTCAAGCGCGCCCGCTCACACTCTGCTTCAACCACGGAGAGCCGAGATGTGGTGCCTCTGCGCCACGTGGGCACGAAGCGCGTGCGCTATTTGCTCTCCTTGTGCCCCGCCGACCGCGTCGACCCTCAGGAGCGACTTTCCAAGTTCTGCGACGCGCTGATGCGAACTGCACGCGATGCATTCAACCCACAGCGGTCTCTCTACGAGACAGAACTGCGCTGCACGCGCACGGCTGTGAAGAGGCAAGCCTCGTGTATGCTGCTTGTGGAGACGGCGATCTCGCGCTTTCCTCGCCTGGTGCACAGCCCCGTACTTGATTTGAGCGCGTGCGCACTGTTGGTGTTGGAGGCAGCGCAGGCGCACGACATCACGCACAACGGTACTGATGCGGCCAAAGGCAGAATGGCTTTGGATGCATTGGTGCGCCGTGGTATTGACCGAGAGGGCACGCTGCTCTTCTCTTCCTATTTCTACGATCTACTCGATGTCGCGCGTTCACTGCCCGCACCCACATCCCGTGATACACCCCCAGCCTCGACGCCGTCCAGCTCTGACAGTTCTCTCAGCGATGAGAGCGAGAGGAAGGATGATGATGATCTGGCGCGCTGGTTGAAGCCGGAGGATGAACATTTGTGGATGATGGCATCTTCAGATGAGGAGGACGACGTGCCATGTCCGCCCACGGCTGAGGACCGTGCCTCGCCCCCCACCACCCACACAGCCTGGTGGCGGCCTTCGCCTCTCCGCAGCACCTATTTAATGTGCACGGGGCAGTCCCTGCGCGACGGCTCCGCACCACAGCTCTCTGCCCATACCTCCAGCTCGGATGACGCTGAGGGCTGGCCGCAGCTGGCAGCCGATGTACTCTGGCAAGGCCCGTTCCACCCGCTCTTTCGTCGCCGCCATCACCGACACGTGGTGCCTTACCACCGTGTGGCCCGTCATGCCGCGCTGGATACGTGCGCAACAGCAAGTCGCCATGTGCTACGATCATTCACACCCCATAGCACACACGCCGGCACAAAGCGAAGCCGCTCCGGTACGCCAGTTGCGCACGTTGTCGTGGCGAAGGATGCACATGACTCACAGCAGACTCTCTCTGCGATGGAGGAGGCCTTGCCACCCATGTTGAAGAGAGCGCTGTCCTACCGTCGCGCACGCAAGCAGACGGACGAGGGAGAGGAGGCGGCGACGGAGGTTGCATCGGAGCTGACAGGCGAACTGTGGCCATCGGTGACGCAAGGTGAGCAAAGTTCGTTTGCGCGTCTTGTGGCGGAGATTGACAACGTCGCCGCAGTGCGTTCTCTTTACGCGCGTGTGGATGCCCAGCGTCGCCGACCTCGGAAACGTGCAGGCCACCATTGATCTGCTGCTTACCAAAAAGTACGCGCCCACACCTCCATCTCGTGGCTCTTCCTTTGGGCGGTCAGTGGGAGATTCAGAGACATGCTTGCTTTCGTTTTTTTTGTTATTATTATTTCCACCCCTGACTGGCTCTGTTATTGTGCGAACAGAATCAAAACAACAACAACACAATAGTGGTTTTCTGCTATCAGTTTTTTTCCCTTTCCCTCATCGAGGTACTCATCCCGTTTTTCGTGTTTGCCTCTCTTCTTTTTGTTTTTCCCACGCTTTACTGTGTTGCCTTTTTTTTTCTCTTGTTTCTCTCCGCTTTTCAGATACTAATTACCTTCACTTGCGTGTCAACAGTGTGTTTCAGCAGACGGCAAACAGAAGATAGTTTGCACCGCCCTCCTTCCCCCTCCCCCCCCCCCCCCTTGGGGTGGCCCGCACCCGCACTATCAGAGATGAACGATCGTGGACCGTGCCGAGTGCACAGCGCTTTGGAGTGCGCTTGGTCCGCCCTCCGACACCTCTTCTTTTTTCTATTTCTCTATCTGCTCTTCAACAGCTTTTCTTTTGACGTCTCTCTCTCTCTCTCTTATCACACACAAACACATACACACACATACTCAAGTATTTCGAAGCGAAGACGTACCGAACTCTGACTCCCTGATACTCAGTAAATCAACGCGTGCTTGCACGAGCTGACAAAGTTACCTTGTTTTGAACGCTGGCTAGCTTTAGCCGTTCAGACTTTCTGTGCTCTTCCCTATTTATCTGCATGTAAAGCATTGAAACAGACACATCTTTTCTCATTTCCGTTTTTCTCTTATCTCACACAAACTCACCACATTGTTTTGTGTGTGTGTGTGTGATCTTCCGTTCCTCTCTCTTTTTTTTCTTTTTTTTCCCCTTTGTGTTCTCCAGAGTTGTGCTTTGGCGTCTTTGAGCAGTGAGTAGGTGCAGAGAGTGAGGTGGCGATGTATTGGCAAGATGCCCATTCATGAGTACCGAATTCTTGAGAAGATGGCCGTCGGCAGCTTTGGCATGGTGTTTCGTATTCAGCGCATCTTGGATGATGCCATTCTCGTGATGAAGCGTATCCCCCTCGAAGACCTCGACGCCGAACAGCGCCACGAGGCGGCCCAAGAAATGTGCCTCATGACCGAGCTCCATCACCCGTACATCGTCACCCAGCGCGACGCGTTCCTCTTCAATGAGAACGATCTGTGCCTGATTATGGACTACTACGACGGCGGCGACCTGGAGCCGCTCGTGATTGCCCAACGCGATAAAGATGAGTACTTCTCTCTTCAGCAGGTGATGCTGTGGTTTGTGCAGATGCTCTTGGCCACCGACTATCTCCACGCGCATGACATTGTTCACCGCGATCTGAAGACGCGCAATCTTTTCTTTGACAGCCGAACGAACTCCATCGCGGTTGGTGATTTCGGCATCGCCGAGAAAATCGACACGAGTAAGATCGCCACGTGGCGCAATCTGAACAACACGCGCTCGCAGCGTCTCTCGAACACGCAGCTCGACGGCGTGCCCCGCTCACCTTGCGCGCCACTGGTGCGGAGAGGGAGCAGCGGTAGTGTACCCCTGGCGCCGTCGCAACACGGGCCGCCGTGCAGCCACTTCTTCACCGCGGAGACCGATGCGGACGTCCTGCTGTCGCGCTCCACGCTGCACCGCACCCCAGACGGCTCTCCTGTTCGCCACGACCGTCTTGTGGTGTCAAGCCAGTCTCCCCTCAACCCTTTTTATCTTCAATCACCAGAGCAGCTAAACCAAGCTATGCGAGGCACACCGCTCTACATGGCCCCGGAGGCCCTTCAGGGCGGGCACGTTGGCCCCAAGGCGGACATCTGGTCGATGGGCTGCATTCTGTACGAGCTCCTCGCCCTGCGCCACCCATTTGAGACCCGCGATATTGGTGGGCTTGTGATGCGTGTCACGCAAGGCATGCGCGAGCCGCTGCCCGCACACTACCCGGTCGCGGTGCATGAGCTGATAGATGCAATGCTGGCTGTGGACCCTCGCGCCCGCCCTTCGTGCCAAACAATACTCCAACTCCCTTTCGTGAAGGCTTACGTTGAGCTTCTACAGATCCTGCGCGTCCCTTCGGCGGGCCCGCAAGACGCGACGGAGGTCGCTCTCTCCAAGCAGCTTCACGTGCTGGGGCAGGTGCTTCGGCCGTCGGCCAAACACATCCTCACCTCTGAAGACGCACCGGTCCTCGCGTACACGACAATAGAACGCGCGCTCGCCCCACCACTAAACCCGCCCTCCGTGGAGCACAGACTTGCGCGTCAGCGGCAGGCAGAGGCTGCGGCCGGCGCCGGCACCATGTACGCCTCTGCAAGTGCGGAGAGCTCCATTTCATCCTCGGCGTTTCCGATGGGAGCTGGTACGTTTTTCACCGCCGGAGCGCCGCTGCTCGCCACGCCGAGTCCTGAAAAAGCGAACACGTCGGCCAGTCGCCTCAGCACCGATCCCTCCTCAGGTGGCGGCGGCCCGGGGATGTCGGGCCCTACGATTATGGTGCCCACGGCAAGCATGCGTCCTTTCATGATCTACGACAACACACCGACGAGCGAATCACGCCCCGACAATGGCATTGGCCCGCGCCTGAGCTCCAACATGGCTGGTCTTTCTGTGTCGGAGGCAGCGGCCGCGGCGGCGGCGGCAGTCTCCAGCCACTCCCCGCTCTTACCCCCGCCGCAACCGCGCGCACGCGCGCGCTCAAAAGACAACTGGCTCAGTGAAGACATTGATCGCTTCTACGCGGAGTACGCCAACGTGGTTGATATGCGAGATAAGTCGACGGACGTGATCGCGCTGGAAGTCGAGACCTTGCGCGATGCGGTGCAGCAGTGGCTGCGCCAGCGAAAGCAGCGCGGCGACGGGGCGATCTTACAGCAACGCTTCGGCAGTCGGGTCACTGGCAGCATGCCCGAGACGACCGCCACCACCGTGTCCAGCGCCGGGAGCCCCTCCGGCACGCGTGTCGTGGGCGGCACACGGGTCTACTACAACGACCTTTACAGCTGCCTCGTGCGGCAACAGTCCGTCTCGCAGAGGGCAACATGGGCACCGCGTGGTGCGTGTGGGGCCGTGCCCGCCGCGCAGTTTCACGACAGCATGCCCATCTCGTCCAGCACCCCATCCTTCACGCCATCTCCCGTACCGGCCACCTCCGATGGCGTGCACGGCCGCCACCACAGCTGCCAAGACGCACCGCTCAGCGCCAGAGCAGGCCGACTCGGTGCCGCGGCGTCCGCTCGCAACCCCGCTGCGCCGCGTGGTGGCCGCCCTGGCAGCGGTGCCCTCCGCCGAGCTCTCTTCGACGCGGAGGGGTCATCCTTGCCGACCGGCGACGATTCTCTGCGCTCTGAGAAGCCCCAAGACACACCGCTGCCGCAGCGGATGCCGAATATCCTTGCAGGGCCACCCGTCATGGCGGACACAGGTGCCATCGTCGGCACCAGGCCGATGCATGAGATCTCCGCCGCGCCAGCCTACTTGGCACGTCGCGAGCAGCTGGTGCGGCGTGTGTCGGCGGTGCTGGACAGCACCGTTTGGCAGGCTGTATATTGGTACTATCGCGAGACGAGTCTTCTCCAGCGCGATCCGAGGACAGTGCTGGGGTGGGTGCCGGACCGGCGTCAGTGGCGTGCGCTGCCGTTCGTGGAGGAGCTCGTCGTGCTGGATAGATTTCTGGTGGGAGAGAAGGCAACGTAGCCGATTATCTACATGGACGCTTCGAAGGGTTGCGGTGCTTGTATGCCCCCCTCCCCCTCTCCTTCCCTTCGCTGTGATTTCCATACATTTTTTTTTGTTTGTGCTGCGTGCGTTCTTTTGACATGCGTGAACAACCAAAGCATAATCAGAGAGGCGAGTAGATGGTGTGTCAGGCCGACTGTATGCAACACGCCTCTCTCCCTCCCTCTTTCTCCTCTTTTTTTTTTTCGCAGCTTTTGCGAAACGCACTTACTGCAACACTTCCTCGCATAGAACTTGTATACGCGGAGAGGTGGTAACCGCCATTTCTGAGAGTTTGAGTGAGCATATCTTTCGTTCTCTAACCTTCATAACGTGCCCTGTCTCTCCACACAGGCACAACTCGTTGGACTTCCCTTTTTCATCCTCTCTCTCTTTCTCTCCCTTTCTGCCTCCCCTTTTTTTTTTGCTTCTCATACTTTCTTCTTGACCCAGTTTCTGGTGTCTGCAGAAACCTTTATCCTTTTGCACGCAGGTGGTTCCATATTTTTTAGTTTCTTTTTTTTTCTCTCCTTTGTTGATCATATTTTTGCTTGGCATACCTCTCTTTTCTACTTGCTCCTTCAGTTCTGCGACACGCACCTTTTAACGCATTCTGTTCTGGTGATACTTCTTCAACAGATCGTGCTTTTTTCTTTGTTTGCTTTTAAATTCTTTCTCCCGCCCCCCTTCGGCCTGCCCGTAGGAATTGATTCTATCAGTAATTTCGAACATACCCAGCGTCACGAACAATCATAATTGTGCACGCACTTGTGTGAATTTGACATGAACTTTTCTCGCACACACGCGAACTCCACCTTGGCAGCAGGCCCGGTCAGCACCGGGGGCGGCTCCGTCCTGCCGTCGCCAAGCATGGTGCTGACCGAGAACGCGGTGACTGCCTCTCTCTCCTCCCTCACCGTGGCGGTGTCGTGCGTACCGATGGAGCAGCTCGTGTCGGAGGGCCTTCGCGCTGGGGATCGACAGCAGAGTCGGAGCTGGGGCGGGTCGGATCACACGGCTGATCCCCATAGCGGGCTCGCCCAGTCTCTTTTCGGCACGCAGCTCGCCCCGCCCGGCCTCCCACCGATGGCGAGCTCCGACACGCTGCCCGGCCCGTTCGCTGCGGGGGCGAACGTGAACAACCGATCCTTCGATGACATTCACATGCTGAGAAGTAAACTGATGGGGTCCTCCGGCGGCGCGCGAGAGAACAACCCATCGAGCCACCCCGTGGCAAACTACCTGGATGTGGTGATGGGCAGCGCGAATGTCGATGTGGTGGTGCCGGACGACCAGGACGCCTACCGTGTGCATCTCCTGCAGCTCATCGAGCCCGCGGCATCGGGCCATAACGAGAGCGAGAGCTTCTCAACTCTCTCAATCGAGCCCAAGCCGCAGCAGGTGGCCCAAGTCACGGTGCACTGGACGCAGTTCCAGCAGCTTCTGCGCTTCGTCATGTCTGTCGCTCCGCGATTCAAGCCGCCCGCGACGCCGAGCGGGCTGGACTTCCCTGTCGATGCGGCGGTCTCCTTTGTGCAGAACACGTCCTTCTTGCGCAGGCCGGAGCTGAGGTCAGACTCAAAGGGGATGCTATCCTTGGTGGACTCGACGTCCGGCATGGCAGGCGGGAGCGCACAAAGTCTCGTCGATCAACTCTTCGGAAGCAGCGCGAGCACTTTCAACGCGGACGGGAGTGGTGGCGGTGGCGGTGGCGGTGGCGCTGATTCGCACACACGCGAGCTTCGCAGGGCATACATGGAGTCCTACCTGAACGCCGCTGCTCAGAACAACAGCACGTGCTGCTTGAAAGAAGTGCAGAGCTTCGTTGGCTATCGTCTTTACTTGCAGAATCGGCGTGACCTCGTGCTCTACCACACCGCCGCGGCACGCCCTCCACCCCAAGAGGTGCCGCCGCTGCTCCCCAGTGGTCGCACACGACGCACCATTCAGGACACACATAAGAGCGGGGTGCAGCCCGCCACGAGCACGAGCGTGGCTAGCCGTGGAAGCAGCTTCAGCGGCGGGTCAAGCCTCCACAGCGCTCGCGGCCACCACGCATCGGGGCAGTCCTCGTCGTCGGCATCGTCGGCATCGTCTGCGTCAGCGGTAAGCTCACACGACGGGACGCTGCTCAGTGAGGGCGGTGGCAGTAGCACACACGGACGAACCCGCGACCGTCGCGCCGGCGCTGAGATGTCCCAATCACGCCGACAGAAGCCACCTGCGCACAACACCGCTGGGCATCAGCGATCTAGCGGCGAGGGCCGTCATCGCGTGCGTGTACCTGTTGATGGCGAAGTGCCAGCCTCGCACAGGGGCCACCACAATGACGCCTCCTCGGTTCCCTCCCTTCTCATTCGCCAACAGCCGGAGGCATCCCGTGGCGGCGGACACAGCCCACATCGACAACACAAAAGCAGCCATGACACGCACAGTCTGCACCTCGCGCCAACACAGGATGGCGAAATGATAGAGTCACCTGTGTCCTCCGCGGCCTCACCTTCGTACGCATCGCACGCGTCGCAGCACAACAAGCGCAGTGCACAGGCAGAGGCGGTGGCAGGGGAAGGCGCCTCGCCGCGTCACGATGATGGGCGTCGTCGCGTGCACAATTCTCACCACCGCAGCGAAGTCCGCCGAACCCGGCGGCACCACGTCCCACACGCCGCGCCGCCACCGAAGCTGACGGAGAGTGACAGGGCCATGCTTGAGGAGTGTTTCCGCATGATCGATGTTCACGACAGTGGCAGCATCGAGCTGGGTGACACCACCACCTTTCTGGCCTGCGCCACGCCCAGTTCGTTCGCCGCCCTCATGCGCTTACTCTATCAGCGCGCTGACATGGAGGCCCCCGTCGCGGTGTTCCCCGATCTCACCGACGGCGACGCCGACGAGGAGGGAGAGGCTGCCGAAGGGATAGAGGTGCCGAAGTGGATGAAAGACATCACACGCATCGATGTGCTGCCCACGGTGCACCTCCACCCGTCGACGTTCATCGCGATGGTGGAGCAGCTTCTGATCGCTGACGCCGCTCGACAAGAGCGGGTTAGCCGCGCCGGCAACGTGCCCTCTGGCTCGTCCCAAACCTCAGTCGTGGCCTCTTCGTTGGGCAGCACCAGCACCGGCCACGCGGGCCACGCGGCGTCACACAGCCATCGCCGCTCACGCCATCACGTCCATCATCGCTCTTCACTGACTCACGGGTTGGAAGCGGATGCTGACCCCACACGAACAGAGGCGACACAGCGTGATCTCGGCGCCACAACCTCCACCACGGTTGCCATGCTGTCAGAGGACAACGTGGACATGCTGCGTCGCGCCAGCGACACTGCACACGACGACCTCGACGCGGAGCTGCGCCACCCAGTCGCCGAGGCAGCAGCGAAACCCGATGCCGATGCCGATGACGACGGCAGCGATGTAGACGAAGATGCGCTTGAGTACAGTGAGTCTCCGGTGGTGCTCAGCGAGTGGGTTGACTCGTTCTGGATGCTTCACTACCACAGCCTGTACCTGGCTCTGGCGACGTTTGTGAACGGCGCGGCAGGGGCACCATTGCGGGATGCTATTGATAGCCTACACACGCAAACACTGCGCGCACTGGTGGAAGCCCGCACCCGCATCTCTGAGCAGGCGGCCAAGGGCAACAACACGTCCGCCGTGCTCCCCATCGGACCGGAGGCGTTCGCCCTGGCAGGCGATAGCCACAACATTCACGCATCACCCTCCGCAATCAACCTCACCCGCACTACGAGCACCACGCTCTCCAGCGATGACGCTTTGTCCTCTGTCTCACACCAACCCTCTCCGACGCCACACGAGGCCCTTCGCCACCCTGGTCTCTTCCGTGCACCGGGCGTGGGGGCCGATGGCGGGGCCTCCAGCGAGGTACTCCACGTGGTGCTCGCCGCCATTGACGCCGTGAGTGAGGTGCTCACGGCGTACCCGATTCTCTTTGGCTACCGCACGTTCGAGTTGATGGCTCTTGCGTATCTACTGTCTGAATCTGGGCTGCGCACCATCAGTGCAGAGGAGGTGCTGGAATGGCTCGTGGTGCGTCGGGCCACCGCGAATGCCGCTTTCGGTGTAGAGGAACTCTCCAGCTTGCTCGACACGCTCAGCCGCGCCGTGCCCTTCTCCGCCGTTCTGCGCTGCCTCACGCCGCCCTGGACAGGTGCGGGTAACACGACAGCGACTTCTGTTCCAGAACCGAACACCACTGCTCGCACGCCACGGCGTTGCGAATCGAGCCTGCTGCGACTCATCTCCCGCAGCGCGCCTGGAGTTGATCCCGAGGTATGCACAGCCCTGTCTGTGCTCGTTGAACAGCGAGGGCAACAGTTGCGTGGTGGTCACTGCGGCTGGTGTGACCGTGTGCTGGCTCTCCTGCAAGAGGAGGAAAACCAAGTGATGGCGCTAAAAGCCACGATCATCGACGCGTGGCAACAACGCGATGCGCTTCAGGTGGAGTCGACTCAGCGCGCCGATGACCTCGCCGCGGCGCTGCGCGAGTTGGGCTCGGTCAAGGCCCTCCTCCAGGATGCCGAGCTCCGCCGCGTGGAGCTGCTGGAGCTGCTGGAGACAATGACGGCGAGCGCCACGGCAGACACCACTGAGGTGCTGGGTGGCACTAAGGAGAACAACGCGGACCACCCGTTTCAGGCAGACCCGTCTGCGCCTGCAGGACAAGTGGCCGACGGGGTCTCGGAGAAGATCGCCTCGCCGCACAGCTCGCAGGTTTCGTCTCCGACGTTGGCGACGCCGGTGGTGCCCACACTGGATGCCCCAGCCGGTGCGCTTCGTCTCACGCCGGTCTGCACTAGCACGCCATCGACTTCCGCCCGCGCGGCGGTGATCAGCGCAGATGATCGTGTGCTGCGGCCGGGCCCATTGCTCTATTGCGTGCCATCTGCAGCGTTTATCTGGTCAGACGCCCAGCAGCGCACCGTTTCTGTCCACGCGCACCGCCCTTCGCGCCTGCAGTTCGACTTTTTTGTTTGCTACGGTGGTCCTGACGAGAGCGACGTCGTGTACAGGCGCACGAAGGAGCGACTTTCCCTTCGCGATGCACGTGGCCACCGCTGCCTCGAGCTCATTGTGGAGGACCGCAAGTTGCGTCTGGTGGGTTCGACGCCGTCGACGATGGATGCACGTGGCACGGACATCAGCACCGCACGCATGGAGAGCAGCGGCCGCGGTGTGACTGGCCTTGGCGCGAGCACGCATTCCATCAGCACCAACCTCTCGTCTCATCATCGCCGACCGCCGATCAGAATTGACGCGGTCGGCAGCAGCGGAGAGCCGCACACCACCGCTAACCACACCATTACGAGCGGTTACGCACAGGATGCCGAGCGGCTCGGCGACCTCACTGAGGGCGGACTCCATTACGGCTCACCCGACAGCCGCTTGCGTGCCAACGTCGGCGAAGAGGGCCAGTTTGTGGAGCACCGCCGCCGCCATCACAACCTGCTCTATCCGTACCGCAGCTTTCCGAGCCGCCTTGGCGTTTCTCAGCTAGACCGACTTAAGCCCGCGTGTGGTCCCCAGACGCGTCATGGCTCACACTCTGGTGGCGGGCGCACCGTGAAGAATGGCGATGGCGCTGTGGATGACAAGAGCGAAGACGACGACGACGATAATGACTCGACTGGCAGCAGCTCAGACAGCGACGACTCCCTTCTCGGAGACAATGCGGTGCAGCGTGCGGAGAGTACGATGAAGCTGCGCTATCACTCATGGCACAGAGTTACGATTGACATGAACTGGGAGCGCCAGGAGTTCACCGTGTCTCTTGACATCCGCATCGACCCCAACATGACCCAGCACGCTCCCAAGGCAACTTCAGATACGCCAAGCATCTCGGCCTCCCACACGTTATCGTTCGTTGAGCCTCAGGCACGGATGGAAAAGACACAGCGGACCAAGCTGCTCATGGCAGACGCCGGGCTTGTCAGTGGGGTGGAGATCGTGGATGTGTACCCCAGGCGAACGATGCAGCTTGCCTATTGCAACTTCATGCTCTTCTACGAATGACTGTTCGCTACTGTTTCTGTCTTCTTTAGGGGAGCCTGGCTCACGGGGACACAGTCGTTTTCATTCTCTTGGCAGCACTGACCATTTTCTTTTTTTTTTCCTCACACACTGTACTTTATCTTTTTGTCCCGTTGTTGTCGCATTATTATGTCACCACCCAGCGACTCAATGACTCTGATAACTACGCGCATTTCATTGCAGACTGAAACAGCAATGACAACAACAAGAAGAAGAGGAATCTGCGTTGATTGAATGGTCCGCAGGCTCACTCACGGGCATAGGTTCACTTTGGTGTGCATGCTCGCAATCGTGCTTATCGGTGCGGTTGAGACAAAGGGGACCCGAGTCGCAATAAGAATCCGGCGAAAGTGCCCGTTTAGTCTCGTAGTGTTTGCTGTGTGAACTGGGTCATCACTTTCTTTCCGCGTCAATGAGCTTCATTCCAGTGACTTGCTTTCATCTACTTGCACCCTCCCCTCTTCTTTCTTCCTCTGCTTCACTTTTCCTCCTGAAAGGGAACAACAAAAAAAATCTCTATCCATATTGCACGAGACTTGAGGTGTCGCCTGACACCCCTTCTCGTGTGTGTCTTTTATCCACTCATTCTCTCTTTCTTTTCGCTCTCTTTATCCGTTCTTACGCGTTGTGTGTCGCGCTCTCACTTTTTTTTTTTTTGTGCGCGTGTGCTTTTGTTTCCACTTGTTCAGATTTGCTCCCGCAACAGACCCTCCAGAGAGAGAGAGAGAGGGATCTATCCACTGCACCGTAGAGGGACCGACACGCTGGAAAGAGGCTGAAGATGGGTATTGAGCACTACACGCGCCTCTCTGACCTTGGTGGCAGCAATGGCGCCTTTCTCGCCTGTGATAGACAAGACCCATCCCGCAAGGTTGTGATAAAGCGTCTCGCTGAAGGGCAGGAGGAGGGCATGATGGAGCTCAATCTCTCTCTTCGGGCCCGCCACGCCCATATTGTCAAAATGCTGGAGTTTTTCATTCACGATGGTGAGCTGTACGGTGTTATCAAGTACGAAGAGGGCGGTGACCTGGCAAGTCTGGTCGCCCGGCTGCGCGAGCTGGAGATGGTGCCGAAGGAGGTGACGCTGCTGCGCTGGTTTGAGCAGCTGCTGTCCGCGCTGCAGTTCTGCCATGATGAGCGGCGCATCATTCACCGGGACATCAAGCCCAGCAACATCTTCCTCTCCGCAGACGACAAACAACTTTTTTTAGGTGATTTTGGCTCCGCCAAGGCGCTGACGAGTGGCACGAACATGACGACGACGTTCGTGGGCTCGCCCATGTGGATCTCCCCGGAGGTGCTCCTCGGGCACGCCTACACCTTCTCTTCAGACGTGTGGTCTCTTGGTTGTGTGTTCTTTGAGATGGCCACACTGCGCCACCCTTTCCACGCCCAGAACTTCGCCCATCTCGTCACCAAGGTCACATCAGGCGAGGTCGCCGTTCTTCCCGATGCCGTTCCTGACTCGGTGCGCAGCATCATCGGGAAAATGCTGAAATTCGACGCCTCCGCACGCGCCTCCGCACGCGACCTGCTGAACGAGGTCCGCACTGCGCTGCCACTCGCAGAAGCCGGCGAGCTCGCTAGCCGGCGGACCAGCGCTGTCCAGCTCGAGCCCGCACCGTCGCACACAGCGAAAGTCGCATCTCCTCCGCCGACGCCGGCCAGCCCATCGTCGTCTCCGAAGCCGCAGCAAATCAGCGTGGCCACCCCTGGCGGCCAGACACACACAAGCAGCGCACCGTCGAGCCGGCACAGCAGCCCTGCCGCACGTGGCCGTGCCTCGCCGACCGTGAAGGCGTCTCCGACAAGTCAGGTGGTCCGCACGCTCTCCCCGCCCCCACCTCCCCCAAGCGGGCTGCGAACATGCACGCCAACGCAGATGGACCCCAAGCAGGCCAGCACGTCAACAGAGACGCCCACACGCGATCCCACCACCGTGCACAGCTCAGCGAACCGATCTGGCGGTGCGGCTGTCGTGCGGACGCAGGTGGTGAGCAAGCAGGCCCCCGCCGAGGTCATCGCACCCATTCCTTCCATGGTCACTGCGGAACAGGGCAGCGGCCCTTCCTCAGGTCACCTTCGGAGCCAAATCGAGGCCCGGCTTCGCAACCACCGAGACAGTGACAGCGATAGCGACGACGGCAAAAATGAGGCCCTCGTCGTGGAGGCGAAGGCACCACTCCAGCTCCAAGGTCGGCGTCTCTCGCTCGATCCGTCTGGCGCAGAGGGCAGCACGACGAGCTACAGCCACAGCGCGAGCGGCGGCCGTCGTGGCAGCCAGAGCAAATCGCAACCTCGCGCAACCGCTTCGGCAGGCCGTGAGCCGGCAGCCTCGACGACCGCCAGCATTGGGGCCCGCTCCAACGCGAGCACGGACAAGACAGCACCGGCGATGCGGCAGCGCTGGTATGACCGCACACCAAAGCCGGCCACCAAGGCGACGACCCCTGGCGTGATACCTGCCAAGGTGACCCTCGCAAAGGGTACTGGCAAGCGAAGGACGACCGGCGATGGCGGCAGTGCTACTCGCCAAGCGAAGCGTGCTGCTGCAGTGGCCACACCAACTTCGAAGCAGGACGTGGCAGATTGTGCGGCTTCTGCTGCGCCGGTGACGGCGGAGAGGAATAACGCAGGCGTCAACACCTGGCTTGGGCAGTACACCGACGAGGCGAGCGACATTGAGCTGTATCTGCGCAAGTTCCGCGACCACGACGACGCCGTTCTGCGGACCTACGATGAACGGGAGCAGCGCGGGGAAACGCCGTTCGTCATGGCCGCGCCACAAACGCCTCCAACTCCACCACCACCGCCACCGGCCCCCGCACGGGCGACCCCGCAGCGAGCGCGGCAGCCCAGTCGTCGAGCACAGGGTACCGACAGTGCCTTCAGCTCACCTCCTCGCGCACTGCGAAGACGCCCCGCAGACCCACCGGTGAGCATCGTCGTGGCAGGCGGTGTGGGAATAGGTGGCGGTGAGGGCGACGCTACCAGCACAAAGAGACCGCCGCTCCCCCCAACACGCTCGGAGGAGCCCTCGCCATCGCCGAAGCCGTCTGCGACACGCGCGCGGCCTGGTGCAGGGTCTGTGCCGCGCCGACACAAGGCTCCGTCGTCCACTTCATCCGCCGCCTCGCCTAACCCGACCCGGTACTTCTCTCCAAAGTATGAGCGTCAGCCGAGTGCCTTGCGTGCTCCCATCGTCGCGTCACACAACCCCCGGCAAGCCAGCCATGCCCGGCCGCAGCCGCAGTACACCGACGCGGAGAAGCGCGTGATGGAGGCGGAGAGGCTAGAGGCCAAGGAGAGACGCGAGAACGAGCGTGAACGGATGAAGGAGATGATCAAGGCACAGCGGGCGCAGCAGAAGCGTCGCCACAGCGTGGATGTCGAAATCAAGCTCCCTGATGACACGGAATGACCTTATGTCGCGTTCCGCGGTGGGCGTGGATGAAGCCAAGGCTGCTTGCAACGACCTGCGGTTTTTTTTTTTCGCTCCATGTTTTGTCGTTTCTTTCATTCCTTCTCCATCTACACAAGTAGACAACAGGTGCCTTCAATCATCCAGTGACCAAGAAAAAAAAAAAACAGAACTAATCCAACAATAAAAAAAGAAGAAAAAAAAAACAAATAAGGCACTCGCACACAATGAGAAAAACTGCAACCCCCCAGCTCTCCGTGACACGAGGGTGTCCATGTGCTGCTTTCTTGGTCTTTGTGTTCGCGCGTCGTTGGGGTTGCCTTTTTGCGGCACTGCTCCCGCTGGAAACGCCAAAATACATGCTCTCCAAACCCCTTGGTCGAGCCGCCCCTCCTCCTCGCCCCTCTCTCCCATCATCACTGTCTCTTCTTCTTTCACTTTCTTCCTTTTTTTTTTCCTTCGGCGCGGGCGCATGGCGCGGCTCCGTTTCCGGCAAGGGCCAGCCCTGCCCCTCCTGGGCAACGCCACCCCCCCCCCCCCCCGCCCTCCTACAGAGGCAGCAGCACCCCCTCCTCCGGACGGAGCAGCCGAGACCAACAAGAACAACACACCAAAAAGAAGAAAACAAATACACAAATAAACAAAGAAAAAGAGAACACAAACGCGAGAGAAGGAAGGAGCAGAGCGAAGTGGAAGTAGTGACGTAGGAGAGGGGAGCGGGGCATTCGTCATGTGACGTACCAAAGAAGGCGCATGTGCTGTCTCAGCCTGAAAGAAGACACGGCGCGCTCACTGACCACGTGGAGAGAGCTAGAAAAAAAAAAAAAAAAGGAACGGCGCGCAGTTCAAGGGCAAAACGCGCGGCCGGCGGGAGTCAACTCGCTGTGTTGCCCACAATATGAGAGCTTCGAGTATAGCGTATTGCCATTGTTCCTGTTCTTGCCTTGAGTGTCTTTTTTTTTTTTTTGCTGTTGTCCTGCATATATGCTTTTTTATGGTGGCCTACAGCCCAAACAACAAATGGAAAGTAAACATAATAGATACATGCAGTGGCGGTCTCTACACGCTCACGCAGACCCAAACGAAGGAGGAGACGCGCTTTGTTGTTGTTTTTGATCTACCAAAACAACACGCACCTTCTCTCTTTCGTTTTGTGCCTGTGCGCTTGCTTTTCATGCCCATGGTGCTGCTTCTTTGTTGTACCTTTGCCTTTTTTTTTACACCATTGCAAGGGAAAGGGAGGGGGCCAAGGACGAACGCGTTCTGTCATTGATGAAGAAGAAAAACAAGACAGAAAGCGAAGTTGACGGACTGCCCATATGCCGATGCTGATGAGGCGACACACAACAACAACCAAACAGGAAGATGAGAAACGGAGAAAAGAATTGATGAGGGAAACAAGGAAAAAAAAAACAATCAGTCTTGGCATCAAGGGCGCGCACATTGTATGTGTGCTCCGGTCTGATGGTTCAAGCTTCTCATTCTGCCGTCCTTGACGTCTCACCACCACCCGTCTTGCTGGGTACGCAGTTACAGACACGAAGAGCCGGGAAAAAACAGAACAAAACAGCGAAGAACCACAGAGCACAAACGCGACCACAAACGAGGTGAGCACGCAGCCGGCAAGCGAAGAGAACGAAAGACACGACACCCATTGCGAATGGCGTGGTGCATCAACATCAAAGAGAATCAACTGAGGGGGAAGTCGGTGTTCGCACGCGCAAGCGAGTCCCGATGCTCCTCACTCAGGGCATCACCCAGCTGTTGTGGGTCATGACAATCAGAACAAATCAAAAAAAAAAAAATGGGTGAAAAGAAATTGAGGAAAGTAGAGATGCCGAGGCCGAGGAAAGGTGTTGATTTACAAGAACAGGAAAAAAAAAAGGAAAAGAAAATATAGGAAAATCAGAAAAGAGAGAGAGAGGGAAAGAGGAATGGGGATCCAGCAAACGGAAGGGAGCCGTTTCCACCTTGACAGATAAAGACGCTGCGTCACATGTGGATGAACATTGGCATGCCTTTTGAGTCACTATACTGCCAGGCAACTGTCCCTGTCCCTGATCTGTGCTTTTATTTTATAGATCACTTTTTATTTCTGTGGGTATGGATTTGCTAGCGTTGCTGGACAGCGGTCTCCTCTCTTGTCGTTGTTGCTTCGGCTCTAATTCAAAAAGCGGCAACCTGGCACAATGAGACCGGGCATGTCGCACTCCGGCACGATGCGCCAGCCGCCTGCGTCTACACTGCGCAGCTCCTGGCAACACGCACACGGCGCACAGCACCAGATGCAGATGAAGTCGCCGATCATGTTACCCGCCGTGCCATTCTTTTTGCGAAGGTTGTAGCGCGTGAAGAGGCGTCCAACAGGGCAGCAGAGAATACAAAAACAGTGTGGCCAGACTGAGCATTGATCACCTAGAGATGTCGCGTACAGCTTACACGTCGAGCACGGCGACAGGCAGGTCCAGTGAAGGATACAGAGGAGAACACCCATCAAATCTGGGCCACCGCAGCACGGCGAAAGCTTCCAGCACTCGTAGAAGGCACCAGCCTGGCCGCTCCAAGAGATCTGGTCAATACCACACAGGCCCATCGGCAGGTTCTGGCCACACTCGGAGATTTGCTGGCCCATCGTGATACTCTTTTGTTTTGCGTAAAAAGAGAGGGGGAGAGGGAGAGAGAGAGAAAAAAGAAAGAAAGTGTACTTGTTGAAGCTAGCGATGTTCAAGTTGTTGAAAAAGATAATGAAACCTGATGATAGGACAGACTGGTTCGGTGCTATACGAGGTGCTTGGTAGTCGTAGTCGTAGTCGCGGAGAACACAGCAACAACAACAACAAAACAATTAAACCATGAAAGCGAAAAGGGAAAATGAAAGAGACATAAAGAGAGAAAGAGAGAGAAGCGATGGATGAGAACGGAGGTGAGCGTGTGCTGCCCATATTGGAAATCATGATGGGCATGAAAACAGAGGAAAATGCTTCAAAGTGGCTCTGACGTGCGCTGGCGGACAAGACAATACGTGTGCTTCTGTCCCAAATATGGTGATGCGTGTTTGGGTGACGCTGGCAAATAGCCACTCGTGAACATTGTTTATTGTTGTTGTTGTTGATAATGGCACTGGGGTGCTGCGACGAGAAGCAAGAAGGGATCAAGACAAATAGAAAAGCTAGAAATACGCACGGACAGAGACACATTTAAAAAAAAGAAGGAACACAGCCTCGAAGCACGCAAAACATGAATTACATCGTTGAGCTCCGTGCGTGAGCGACCCGCTTGCGGCAGGCACCGTCTCTCTGTAGGGCACACCGTTGCTGTCCCTTGCTCACCACTTCGCCTCTGCGGCTCGGAGAGGTGGTGCCTCTTGCATTTCAAGCTCAACGTACCGCACAATCTTATGCGGTAGCTCTTCTAGAGCGTTGTCGACAGAGAACACGCGGGACTCCAGCGTGGAGAGCGAGGGGATACCGGCCTCTAGCCTTCCCTGCAGGCCACTCGGCTGTGCGTCGTAGTGCACTGCGAGCCGTTCATCAAGCCAGCTCGTGTCATTGTGGTGCAGAAAACGCACCGAGTCGACGCAGAGCAGCCACCACTGCCGCAGATGCATGCCACCGAATTCGGCTTGAAATTCGCGAGGGAAGCGCCAGAGAACGCCGGCGTAGGAGATGTGGGCACCAGTGTCAAGGTGGGACTGCAGCACATTCATCGCCGCACCTGCTGCTCGGCCATCCGAGTCCAGGCCGATCTGGGGCATGCTCGCCACACCGCCTCGACTAGACATGACAACGTCTGTCAACGACACGTAGTGTGCGATGTCATCGAAGAGTAGGGCCGGCCGCCGTGCCCAGAGTAGGCGCCTGAACGACTCCTTGGCGTAGTTGAGGGACAACGCCCTGCGAACGTGACGCAGCGTGAGGCTCCACGGCATGCGGGAGATGTGCAGCGCCACGCTGGACTGCCGGAAGGCCTCAGTGAGGCTCGCCATGAGCACACCGAGGAAGAAAAAGAACTGTATGTACACAATGAAGAGCATGAAGACGTGGAGCTCAGGGCTGTTGGTGCCCTCCAGCAGGCGTCGCTTCGCGTCCAGCGGAACAGGGTCACTGGTGCGCAGCCGGCTGCCGCGGACGGAGGGAAGCGTGCTGTCGAACTCGGTACTCGTCGCGGAGACGACCCGTGTTGGGTCTGGCCGCTGCCTGTCACTCGGGAACGTGTCCTGCGTGAAGAGAAAGCGGCAGCGATCGACGAAAAGCAAGGTGACGGTCATGTATGAGCGCCCGAAGCTGGAGAACTCGTGCAGTGTACCGCCAAACAAGAGCCGCCCACACACGGCGACCCCGATCGTTACGAAGAACCACATGGCGGAGACGGTGAAGATTCGCGTGGCACAGGCCTGGATAGCCTCCATCGTTACCCAAGGCCCTAGCAGCGCGCCGGCGAAGCGCAGAAGGTACATGAACACAAAGAACAACGCGGCGACACCAAGTCGACGGTACACGGGCGTAGTGCGCAGGCACAGGTCGGCAATCTCACTCGGAAACTCGTTCCTGTTGGCGAAGGTGATGCCCATGCGGTTGTGATCGCGCCCGAGCGAGGACCAGAACGCCACCACCGCCGCCACTGACATGGCGAGGGCAACAAAACAGACAATTGGCCACAGCCGCAGGAAGCTCTGAACCGCCGAGGCCACGCCGCGGAAGCCGCTGTCCTTGTCCACCGCTAGCGTCCGCTCAGCGCGCTGGTTGGCACGGTGGTAGTCTGACATGAACTGTATCAGACAGTGCCCCGCATACACACACACCGCAAGGACAACAACGATGCCGATGCCGAGCTGAGCAAAGTGGGTGTCCCAGGAGAGCGCTGGCGCCACGTACACCCGCATCGTCGGCACCACAACCGAACCTGTCGCTGCAAAGGACAGAGTGATGCGGGTGTAGTGGAAGGCGTTCTGCGCACCAACGTACAGCACGTACTCGATCTCCAGCTCCGTCACGCTACGATGGAAAAAGAAAGAGCTGCAGCTGTCGACTGAGCTGGTGTCCATCGCGTACTCGCTCCACAGCTCCGTCATGTGTGCGTACTCGCGCGAGAATGGGGGCCACAGAATGCTCTCTTTCCTCGTCTCCATGTACCCCAGCACAGAGCCCACCGCACTGCAGGAGGAGGAGAAGGGCAGATGCGCCACGTAACCTTCGCGACTGCTTTGATAGACAAAGAGCGTCTCTGCTGGCAGAGCGGGGTTGGCGATATTGCAGATAAGCGTGGGGACGAGTGGCGGGGCGACCGAGTCGTGCCGTTCTGTTCCACTTCCCGCCTGACACGACACGTCGAGCCCCGCCAAGGAGGCTCGCTTGCAGACGTAGGACGAGTTGGTGTAATCGTTCGTCGTGGCGCGGCGCCTCGCTGTCAGGCGGGCGGCACCAATGCGTCGGTCTGACCCATGCACAACGTCTAGCCACGGCCGCTCATACTGGGGACTCTGGCAATCCCACAGGAGCGGCAAAAAGACAGTCTTCAGCCACCGCATCACATCTCGCTTCGTCCGGAGAGAGCGAAAATTGACAAACGTGGGGCTGCGGTGGTGCCGGGCGACGCGTGACACCTGCTCATCCACCGCGGCGTTCGGCTCAGGCTGAGGCGTCCATGCATTGATGGTTTCGTTGTAGTGCGTATACAGCCAGGGGTAATTGACGCTGCCGCCTTCCACGCAGTCTTCGCGGGAGTCGTTGCTGTACGTCTCCGTGTCGATCCGCATCGACTCCAGCAAAATATCCCGCCCAAGCTGTGCCACAAGCTCCAGGTTGGAGTCCAAGCCTGCCATGAGGCCGCCCGTGACCAAGTTAGACTCCGCCCCCTGCGGTGCCGTGAAGAGAATGAAGAGCGTCACGACCATCAAGACGGGGAGGTACCAGCAGAAGCTACTACGCAGCTCTGCCATGCGCCGCTGCTGGGCCGTAAACTCGAGCACTGCTGCGACTGGCAGCTCAATGTGCATGAGACCTTCATCCGCCTCGTTGGCGAGGGAGAGGTGCGTGTTGTGGCCGTCGTGACCATGACCGCCTTCGTTGTGTCTGTGCGCCTCTTCCCGCTGCTGCGCACGGTGGTGCCGTGTACGCCGGCTGTGCTTGGCCATTTTTTGGTCAATGAGTTTTTCCGCCCCCTCGATTCCGACATCCGCCGATTGAGGGTAGATCAGCCCGCGCAGTCGGCTCCCGCAGGTGCGTGCCTCGCCGACCTCGTACTCGTTCCAGTCAGCCAGGTCTTCCGGGAGAATCAACGCATCCTCTGTGTCGTCGTTGCCGAAGGTTGCACCAAGGATGCCATCCGCGCTGTCACCGCGATCGGTACCAGTGCCACTCATCATGGAGAGCGGATTGTTAAAGGGAAGGAAGTTTGTTTGCGTGCGCCGAGAGCGGTGTGGGTGAAAGCGGCCGCGGTCAGTGACGTTGTCCATGTCGGAGCTCAGCACGGTCACGGCAGACGCACGTCGACCTCCACCGCTGAGACGTGCCGGCCCGTGGCCTCCCACTTGCCCAGGCCGTGTCGGAGGGCCTCTGTATCGCAAGCCAATGTTGTTGGCAATGGCAACAGCCGGCGAGAGACCAGAGAGCTGCGAGGGGCTGGCTCCTATTTGCGGGCCATTCAACGCCCGCTCACCATACGGCGTCCTGGAGGTGGGGAGCTGCTGCATCGCATCACTGCTGTTCCGTGTGTAGAGGGATGACGTCATGGGCGAGGTCAGGAGACTAATGGCGACCACGTTAGTCTTGATGGAGGCATCTTGCGGGCTGTCACGGCCTCTCCCCTTCGTCTTGATGAAGCACGGCGGCTGTGCCGTAGAGTACGGATCCACCGAAGCTGGCGTGGGTGAGCCCACTGGGCTGTGCCCCGTGTTTGCCCCATCAGTAGACACTGGCGCGTCTTGCTCTCTGCTGCTCATGACGCGGCTCAAGTGTATTTAGGTGTGTGCGTGCCTGTGAGCGGAAACTGGCCACAATCCCCACGGAACTACGAAGGCAGGAAGACAAAGAGAGAGTATGTGAGTGCCTGTGGGGCCAACGTGTAATTATCTCAGCACCGTACAGAGGTGTGGAAAATTTACAGAAGGGGGGGGGGGGAGAGAAGCAATAGCAATAGAATTTTCTACCAGCGGTGAAGAATGAAAGCGTGATAACGGGCACCGCTGCTAGTGTAGACCTCCACGATCAACTCTGTAATTGTTTCAACGGACAATACCTCGCCACTGTCAAAACAGTCGCAAAAGAAAAAAAAAGCAGAATAAGGAAGAGAGGAGGAGTGAGGAAGAAGTGAACTGACAGTTGATGTTGGCGTGATAGAGATGGAGGGGGGAGGGGGGCGAAGAGGTGCGTAGAGCTCAGGCATTCACATGTACACCCCATTGCATGTTAAATCAGCGATTGCATGCGAACGGAGTGTGCCGGAAGTGCATATCCGAATTCTGGACGAAGACCGGTCGTCGGCTCTTCTCACTGAGGCACCACACGCAAATTTATATATTCATCGCACTCTGAGTGACATTGGTGACACATGACAGAGACGAATAATATCGAAAAAGGGGCATAGTAATTGGTGTATATGTGCAAGTTCATCTACAGAAATCAATGGAGTATCGTCTAAAAGCAACAATGGACCCACCACAACGATGATATACACACAAGAAGAGCAGCATCAACAACAACCGCGAATAGAAACATTGATGAGACTCAAAAACGCCACATTTCCCTCTAATATGGTGTTTGGGTGGCCTTCGAACTGTGCTGCCACCCCCCCCCTTCCCTGTGTAGATGCACAGGTGTACTCAATCACAAAGCGAAGCAAACCGAGAGACACATTACCTTGAGGAGGCAATGTGCGGCCTCACACTTCAGCGTTCTCCTTGTGGTCGTCATCCGGCTCTTGCTGTGGTGCGGCAGACGCACCCGCTGCCCGTTGAGACGGTTTTGGGGGGAAGGCGTTGTCCGTCCCGGTCTGCTCACGCTGCTGGTGGATGCGGTTGGCCAAGGCTGCAAGCGCGATGGCGCGACGCCTGTCCGCATCTTCCGGCGTGGAGCCTGGGAGCAGAATACGCCCAGCGTTGCCATCTCCACCATTGTTGCCGGCGTTCACCAAGACCGATGCGGAGGCACTCACGCGCTCACTCACGTCCTCTTCGAGCCACCCGCGACCGCACAGGCGCTGGGCAGTGACGCCTAACGATTTGACAGCATTCCGCAGCGGTGCGGGGTAGAAGAACATGTGCAGGGCAAATGTGGGGACTGTTTGGTGGTAAAGAAACCGCATGAAGGCCCACGAAAACCAGAAGCCCACGCTGCACGCAATGAGCGGGGCGCTCACTATGTAGTCACTCGCCAGCTTCACGGGGAACACCACCCCCAGCACCGTCTCAACCAGAGAGAGGAGAAGCAGCATGAACGGCCACTGCTGTAGACGCATTTTTGGGAGCACGGAGGGTGCGACGACGACGCTAGCACCAGTCGTTTCGCATGCGGCCACGGCGAACATGACCATCTCGGCCATCACTAGGCCGCCACACTGCACAGCTTCGAGTGGATTGGATGACCAAGGACTGACGACATAGAGGAGGAGGTACGGAAAAATTGAGCAGATGCCTGTGGGTATCGCCACCGACACAATGTACCGCAGGAAGGTACCGCTTCCCATTGATAGCTCCGCAACTGGACCAAACACAATGACAATGAAGACATCGAGTGCAAGGTACACGAATCGAGACTCAGCCAAAACGAAGGTAAGGACATCCCATTTGCGATCGGGACCGTTCATGACGAGACCGAGCGTCACGGGATAGGTCTCCACCGCGCGCCGGATAAAGCTGAGCGCAAACGCCAACACCATAACGCACGCGATGACGACGCACACGGGTGCACCTCGAGCGTTTTTAAGGACATCTAACTGTGCCATGTCGATGGATCTTGACGCACCAAACAGCAAGAGAAAAGAGCTGTGAGTAAAACACACACACACACACACACACACACACACACACAGGAAGTAAAGAGGAGGAGGGTACGCGTCAGTTCTATACCACGCTGACTCTTTCCCGCTATTAAAAGACTGGTCACTCTATCTGCGCGTTCGCTTGCGTGTTAAATAATGTGGACGATGACATGCTTTAAAGAGATGGCAGGAGAGAGAAAGAGAGATGAAGAAAAAAAGTAGGCGATACAACAAGAGGAAGAAGGGAACATGAACACAGCACCGCAGATTATTCACGCGAATTGTGGAAAGACTGGGGCACTGCCCCGATCAGACAAGACACAAAGGGTGCGTCCACACGTTCTGTTTTTTTTTTTTTTTGTGGGGGGGGGGGTTCTCTGACTGTCATGTGATGCAATGGGGTACGCGTGTGTACCGCTTCAAAAAAAAAAAAAAAAAAGAACGCAGTGTGCCTCTGTCTGTTTGTCACAGCTCGTTCCATCACGTCTCTGAGCCCGCCGCCACCCAGCCGCTCGCGACGACGACAAGATCCGTCATGTTGACGTCCGTGGTGACGTTTGGGGCTGGCAACCCCGCATCGAGGTGGTTCACCTGAGTGGGAGTCATGTACACCACAACGGCCTGCCCTGGCGTCAGCGCTCGCACAGGCTCATCAAGCGTAACGTGGCAGTCGAGCACAGATGTCGTGCCAGGCGGTCCGTCCGCCACCACCGTCAAGGCGGCTAGACGCAGCTTCTCTTGGTGGCGTGTGCAACACCAGCACCGCAGCGTTTGGCAGATGGGGGCAGCGGTTGTCGCCGGTAGACGCATGGAGAGTGGAGGATGAAGCTGCACGTGCGTGAGGCCAACATGCGTGCTCCACAGACGTTCATCATCCCAGCGCGAGACCAGCCACACCGTGCACACGCGTGCCACCACTGGCGCGCCAATGGCATTGGCACTTGTGGTGTCATGAACCAGGTCTTTCTTCCACACGTACAGACGGCGATGTGCGGTGGATTGTGCCCGCGTGCCGCCACCACGAGGACCACCGTGGTCTGCCGGCTCCTTGTAAAGTAGTTTTTGCCCCAGTGTGAAGGCAAATGAGGGCAGGTACGACCCACTGTACTCCGCCAACAAGTCTGATGTGTGGCTCCATGTGAAGTGCTGCGGCTCCAAGGCTGTGCCTGTGTCAGCGTCCAGGAAGCGAGTCTTGATGACGCAAGGGCACACAGAAGGGGCTTCATCCGGTGATGGTGGGTCACTCGCCGTGCTGTGCGGAATGTACTCGTTGAGGAAGTGAGCGAAGGAGAGCGTGCTGTGTGTTGCCGCGCGCCGTGGCAGCGCAGTGCCGGACGTGGCATGCGAAGGCTTGCCAACGAAGCAAATGCCTGTGCTGGTCTTCTTGTCTGCCAACGTGTGAAGCTGCGCGGCGGCACAAAGATGACCCAGACCTTGTTGTCCCCACCACCACCGCGCCACGTGACGAACACCCTGCTTGGAGCTGAAGAGGTGACCGAGTGGGAAGAGTGCGTGTGCCACGACGCGTGCCGACACACGCGACAAAAAGACAGTTTGGTCATTCAAATCTAGAGCCGCGCTGAACGGACGCTGCACCAGCGAGCCGTGCACCCCCAGAGAAGGCGAGGCCCATGTGCGGGCATAGTGGCCTGTTGCCAGAAAGTCGGCAGGGGCAGAACCGTCAGAAGGGTGCCTCAAGTGCTGCCACAAGTGCCCAAACTTGATGTGCTCATTGCACAGCACGTCGACATTCAGCGTGCGGCCCTCCGCGTAGGCGCGCAGCATGGGATCAAAACAGCAGGCCACATACTCCGACGCTAAACGCAGAGCTGGAAGGGCGCGCGTTGCAGGTATCATCCCGAGGCTGTGAGCGACAGCCGTGGCATCGTCGTAGTCACGCGCTGAGCGCTCGCACCAGCCGTTCGGCGAGTCCACATCATCCCAGTTCTTCATGAAGAGCGGCAGGAGTTCAACGAGCGCGTCATCGTCGGTCCTCCGCGAGGCTGCGGCCGCTGTGCCACAACCCCACACGGAGAGAGGCTGGGCAGATTGAATGCCATCCATGACGGCCTTCCGTGACGGCGGGGCGTGCCGTGGCAACGTCAAGGCTCGCACATCACCCAGCGTGCGGACACAGCGACTGAGCAGCAACGCCACCACACTGCTGTCCACGCCTCCAGAGAGCGCCACAGCGACACGCACACTAGCTGGCATCTGCATGTGTGCGTGTGTCTTTCCTCCCCCTGCGTGATTCTGCTGAGAAGGAGTGCTAGGAGTAGGCGTTTTAGTTAATCAATGGAATCAAAAAAGAAAAGAGGCAATAGTTGAAGAAAAGAGAAAACAAGAGGTAGGCACAGAGAGGATTGTAGGGTCTCAGTGGTGATAGTCACAACGCCCTCCAAGGGCACGTGATTGTGGTTCGTGCGCAGAAATACGCGGGGAGGAGAAAAGAAATGGAGACGGTGATTTGACTACCCCCTCCCCCTTCCTCTCCAGCCGCCTATCGATCTACTTGCGTCTCGGCAGTTCCACACACACACACAGTACCAGCAATCCACACCCTTTGGATCAAAGAAAAAAAAAAAGAGGGCAACGAAAAGAGAATCCTTTCCTTCTCAGTGACGAGTGACAATGCACATCAATGACCTTCCTCTAGAAGACCACAATGCATCGGGATGTACTCATGTTTTTTTTTCTTTTAACGTGAAGCAGCTTAATGGAGTCACTGAGGCAATCAGAGAGAGAGAGAGCCACACACTCACTTACAGATACACATCGAGAAAACAACAGTGAAACAAAACAACACAACACTGAGAGCAATTTAACCGAACGGCAAACAACAACATCATGAAAAAAAAAAAAAAGGAGAACAGAAGATGGGAGGCCAGAATGCCGAGTGACGCACAAACTTCTCCGCCCCTCTCCGGCCCTCTCCGCCCCTCTCCGCCCCTCTCCCCCTTCGCCGCGCTGAGCACCGCTGCCGGGCACAGCGCTTAGAGCTCATCTTCTTGTTCCAACACAAATGACCCGTGTCTGTGACCGTTTTGATCGTTGGCTGGCTGCACGACAGGCAAATTGACACTGTTGTCTGTGCTGTTGGAAGCGGGTGGCCGCAGCCCTTTTGTGGCAATAAACCACGCGAAGAAATCACGCACAGTCACGATGAGCGGGCCAGCCGTTGGGGTGAGCAAACTGGTGAGCGCCAGGAAGAGCCGCGCATCGAGGGCAGCGGCCTGGAGGGCCTGTGTGCGTTCGAGGGGCACCGCATTTCCGCCAGTGCTGCCTTCACACGCTGTCAACGTCTTCACCCAGCTCGCTAACACAATGGAGAGCTCCTGGTACATACCAGCACTGCACGTGCGTGTGTGCTGCTGATCCTGCGCGTTCAGGCGGTGCTGTGTGGCCACACTCCCCGCGTTAGCAGCGATCTGCTGCGCCGCGCCGAGTCCTTCCAGGATACCGAGTAGGACGTCAAGCAGCGCACTAGCGTCTTGGCTTGGCGTGTAGAGCGCGAGCTCGAGATAACTATTCAACACACCGCGAACTGCCGTGTGGGGAAGGAGGGCGGTGCTCTGCGTGGCGGGCTGCACCTCACGCCCCTTGCGGTGGAAGTCCTGGTAGAACGCGTTCATCTCCATTACATGACACACACGCCACTGCATCGCAAACAGACTCGTGGCGGCATCAAGCAAGAGGCACAGCAACACGTCAGCCGAGGCGTGGGGCTTCGCGGTGGCAGCATCGGCGTGCGAGCGGTGGTGTCGCGCCACGTCCAGCCCAATTGGCCACCCACTCGCGGCCAAGGCTGGCAGAAGCACAGCGAGCACGTGCGGCAGCCCATTCAACAACTGCGCCATCAACCCACAGCACTCCACCAGCTCGTCATCAGATACAGGGCCGTCACCTTGATGCCGATCTGAGTGGTGGAAGACACTGAGCCCTGCCGTGGCGTCACGCGCCGCCTCGGTGCTGGTTTGACTCTCACGCTCAGCGGACTGCGTGCCCGAGGTCACACCAGTCTCTGCGTGTGTGGTGGCGTCATGAAAGCGTAGTAAGCTGTCCATGAGAGGGTCCGCCACTCGTGCCCAGTGCTCTGCGCCAGGCACCGCCGCGTCGTGCGGCACCACGTCTTCTACAGTCACCCGCAGCGGAAGCAGTGTCAGCGCTACCGTATCAAGGTAGGTTTGCACGGGGAAGTACAGGTGCACGTCGTGCGCCGCGCTGGCGGCCCCTGCGGGGGCGTTGGAAACCATCGCAGTTGGCACCGCGGCTGTGCTGGCCTGATAGCGCGACACGCACAGCGAGGCGCACTGACCAAGTGCCTTGATGCCCACACTGCGGGTAGATGCAGGGATGGCGCCACGGGGGGCCGCGCAGAGGGGCTGCAGGCACATCACCATCACCATGTCGCAAATCTCGCCGAGCTGCGCCGCCTCCGCCATGCCGAGGAGATCCTGGGTCACAAGCTGCACCAGTGCCGGTAGCGTTGTGCGCAGGGCATCACCGGAGCTTGGCTTCAACGACTGCGGCACCTCGGTGAGCAGCACGCTGAAGCTCTGCGCGAGCGATGGCGACACGGGTACCGGGACCACGGTGCGGCTGCGCGGCGTGGAAGAGATGCCCTGAAGACCCTCCACCACCAGGCCACAGATACGCTGCGCCAGCGGCTTCACGTGGGCGGGCTTCAGTTGGAGACATAATGTGCGGAGGTTGGTGATGGACTCGTTTCGCGTCTGCTCAGAGGCGGCCCGAGCAAGAAGGCACAGCCGCTCCATCCCGTACGAGGCAAGGCGTGCGTTGGCGTTCGTCGTGCCTCGCTCGCCAGCACCATCGGAGGTTATGCTAGCGTGAAGCAGCATGTCCGTAATGTCTGACACGGCATCGGTCGGGGCCACGCTCGTGCTGACGTTCATGTCATCCTGACTAGCAGGAAACGGCGGCGTGGAGCGTGCGTGGTGGCTGGCGGAAGACGCGTCTCGGGATAAGCACCCTCCGCTGAGGGTCGTGAGCTGCGCCAGACAGGCCTGTGATGTCTCTGTGTTACCGCAGAGTGCACCAATGAAGGCCGCATCCGTAAGCAACACGAGTGCCACCGCCTGGCACGGTGCTGGGATTTGCAGTGTGCGTTGCGTCCCACACGTCAGCACCACCGACTTTCGGAGCACGAGTACGGCAAGACTCGCCGTCTCGGCACGACTGGCTTCACGCACAGACATGGCCTCCGCCACCGGGCACAACAGGCGTCGCCAGAACTCCAGCATGAAATGTATCGTCAGCGGATGAAGCGGGCCCGAGCCTGTGCCGCTGCTGCTCGTGTCCGCGCTGGCACCGGGCAGCGTTCGCATGGTGCGCGCCATCACCTCCTGAACGGCCTGTAACACGAGTGAGCGCACTAATGCTGACTTGATGTGCTTCTCATAGCACCCGCGCAGCACGTTCGCACACTCCACGGCATCGTCGAAGACAGCCTGTTCAGAGGCCGCGCGCGCCTCCTCGTCTCTCGCACTGTGTCGTTCATGCGCGGCGACCATGATCGGAATGGATGACTTCCACACGGCCACCAGGAGATCTGCGATGGTGCCGAAGATGGACTGGAGAGCCTCCTCGCTGCCGCTTTGGCGCGTGACGAGAGCGACCAGCCGCGGTGCCACAGTGTGAGCAAGATCTCGCGTGTTCACAAACGTGGCGACGTCGCTGCTATGATCGGTGTGGGTGATGCGAGAGAACTGCAGGATGCGGCGCAGGAAGTACAAGCCTGCCGCGAGTGAGCGTGCATCACCCTTCTTGAAGCCCTTGAGTGCGTCCAGAGCACCGTCAATCACACGATGCGTGGCTGCGGTGGCGACGCTCTCCGGCGCAGCGGCTGGCACGGTCGCGGCGGGGGTAGTCCCGTCTGACGAGAGTGCCGGGTCGGATTTGGGTGGCTCGGTGCGATCCTTCTTGGGGGCTTGCAGGACTTCTGCACAGCTCACATTGGTGACACGCTCGATTAGAGCGAGCATCGCCTCCACCTGCGGAGGCATCGCGGAGGGCTGCAGCTCGGTCTTCATGGAGGCAGCCAGCTGGAAGATCTGCATCCAACACCGCGTCGTCAAGTGCACGGCGTACCCCGTCGCAGCCACTTGCAAGGTCGCCACCCGACATGTCGCACGCACACTGGCGCGGTCACAGAGCCCAAGCAGCGCGAGGAGCGTTACTTCACACTCCGTGGGCAGTGCAAACGCCGTGGCGACGCACATGAGGGCCTTGAGTCCACGAATGCACTCGAGCAGCAGCGCACGGGGCACATCTGTTGCGGCGTTCTGTTGATACATGGCAGGCCCGAACACGGCGCACACGGAGGGCCACGTGCAGGTGAACAAATCGCGTGCCACGCCACACCACCACTGCCAGTCCGCTGGCGCTTCGCCGAGGGATGGAATGGCGCACTGCCACCGCGATACCGTCTCACTGACCAGCCGCTGCTGCTCCATCCCAAATGCGAGCTTGCGCCGTTCCTCCGCGGAGATGAAGAGGGCATCGAAGCTGTAGTAGCTGTCCTGTGAGCCGCTCGTTCCACCTGGCACGGAGCTGCTTCCGGAGGCCCCACCCGCCCCTGCGCTGCGTGCCGCTGCGGTAGCAGCCGACATGGACTTGGCACTATTCAGCGGCCGGCGACTGATTGAGAAGAAGATGTCGTCCGCGTAGGCATTTGTGATAACCTTGTCGCATGCCTTGAGCTGCCCACGGAAGTTCTTCTGGTTCATGCGCGAACCGGAGAGAGGGTTGTGCAGATCGGTGTTGAGCATGACCGTGGCGACAATGACAACGAAGCAGGCGTCGTCCCGCAGAAACGGAAAGACGCTGCGATCGATGCCGGGCACGTTGTTCGCCGCAAAGTAGGATGCGCTGAAGTATTCTAGCAGCCGCTCAATCCGCTGCCCTTCCTTGGGCAGCTCGACGTGTGCCAGGAGCACCTGAATCGCACCCACCAGACCACAGCCTGCAAGTGGAAGCCGCGCCATGTACTCTACGCACACCTGCAATGGGAATACGGCTGGGGTGGTCAGGAACTCCGCGACTTCATCCGGACACGTGGACGTGACGTTCATGAGGAAGTCCGTCACAACACGGATCTTTTCCGCCACCGCAGCGTTAGCGGGTGCGGGGCACTTGGTGTGGTCCCATTCGGCTGAGAACTCTTCGTGCCCGGCGGGGTTGAACTCATCGTCGCTCACGTTGAAGATCTTCTGGATACCCTTCTTTGGTGACGAGACGAACACGTCGATGCGCCTCTGGCCTTCCAACTTGCGCTCGCGGCAGGTGAGGGTCGGAATCTGCTCGGAGACATCCGTGGTGCACGCCACGTCCTCTGGTGGTGTTTGTGTGGATAGAACCTCGACCAGCAGCACCAGCCCCCGCAGAGCCAACGAAGGCAGCGTAGCGTGACGCGCAGCTTGAATCTCTAGGCTCAACTTGTCGTGATCTTTTCCAACCCGTACAGCCTGCGGCTCAGACCCCTCCGCACGTGCCTCGTGGCCCGTGATGGGCGTGAACTCTGCCAGGGAGGCGCTGCGCACCACGCGCGACAGGGCCGCCACAAACTGCTGCACCACGTTGAGCTGGTGCGCGCCTTCGTTCAGATCGTAAAGTCTGTAGAGGTGAAGAAGGAGCGGCACGTTGGCGGCAGGTGTTTGTGAGGCTGGCGTGAACCCGCTGCCAACAATGACCGTAGGACGCCCTACGAGCAGGGTCGTGACGATATGAATGATGATCTCTTTTTTGGTGTAGATGGGGCTGTTTTCAGACTCGAGCAGTTTGAGCAGGCAATTGTTGTAGAGATAGCCTACCTCGGCACCGAGGGCCGCTGGACAGCACGTGACGATAATATGTAGGTCGTTGAGGCCGGCTTCGAGAACAGCAGGGTGCAGCGACACGACGCAGTTGAGCACACCCGTGAACAATCGGTGCTTCCACGATTGCCCCTGCACGATGATGTGTAGCAGCGCCGGCTGCTCATCCCCCAGTGCCCTCAGGCTGTCTGTCACGATGCGTGTCGCGACGAGCCTGCCGTCTGATTCGTCGCCACTGCACTCTGACATCACCGCGAGGCACTCCGCGCTGTAGTTGAAGCCCACCATGGGGAGGACGAGAGCCGCAGCTGACGCGATTGCGCTGACAACGGCCGCCGCGTGCTGGGAGTCGGTGGCAGCCTCTGCGGAGGAGTTCTTCGCGCTCGCAAGACTCGCGGAGGACTGCTCTGCCTCCGTCTCCGTCTCCGCCTCTCTCGCCTGAGTTTGATCGCCCAGCTCTGTCTTGGAGGGCACCCTGGAGGTGCTGCCTTGTTTCTCTGCGAGGGGCGTGTCTTTCGGAGACGGCGCCGTGGCCGGGCTACCGAGGGCGAACAGGTCTGCCTGCGCGTCCTGCTTTAGCGAGGCCATGCCTGGCGGGCCTGACACCTCCTTCACGCCCGCCACCGACACAAGGAACCGCACGGCAGGCCCCATCACCTGCCCTACATGAACCACACTGCGGGCGAGCGAGGGCCCCCACGACTCGCGCAGCCACGCCGCTCGCCGCTCACAGTGCGCACGCAGCTGCTCATAGTCTGGCACGGGGATGGCGGCGACGGCAGCGGGCCGCGTCGACCCGCCCTCGTCATTGCCCTCATCGGCAAGATCGCCTGCCGACCCTGTCTGCGAGGTGACAGATGGGCTTGGGGTGGCACCGCCAGCGCCAAGCTCCACAGACAGGCACGCGACCTCCTCTCGATCGATGCGCATTTGAAAGTGGAGCATGGCACGACGCACATTGCGCAGGGCATCCATGCAGACCTGCTGGGCAAAGCGCACGCTGCTGACATCGGTGAACTCGGCGAAGGAACAGATGAGCTCCATGCAACGCACCATCGCCGCAGTGGAGCAGCGAATGTCCTTGGACAGAAGCACAAACGCACTCAGCGTGTCGTCGCGTGACTTGCTCGTGTGATATGTTAGACGCGCCACGTGCTGCAGTGCCGCGTACACAATGGTAGTGCAACGCACAATGAGCAGCCGCGCCACGCCCTTGGCCATCGCACGCAGCTTGACACTCTCTGGCAGTCCAGAGGTGTAGAGCAAAGAGATGAGATCGACCAGGTCCACCACGCTCTTATTGCCAATCGCGGTGGCTTCATCCGGCACCGCAGGGGCCGTCACGGGACTCGTCACTTCTGTGGCTGGGCTATCATCGCCGCCTGGAGGCGCCGACTCGGCATCGCCAGCCGCGGCAGCAGGTGAAGCACCTGCTGATGACAAAGGGGTCTGGGTGGCACTCGCAGTGAGCTGGTACGGCTTGGAGACCTCGAGGGGCCCGATCGCCAGGCGCCATTCCTCGAGCGCGGACTGCACACCCTCCAGTTTGGCCCTTGTCGCCGCATTTAGGGCGTTGCTTGTTATCACGCCACTCAGTGACCCCAGCAGGGCGTTGAGCTGCACAACAAAGGCGTTCCGGTTTTCCGTTTCGACGGTCGTGTAGGGTCGCACCATTGCACGCTGCACGGACAACCACTAGTCGCGTTCTGCTTGAACGAAGCGTGTCTTGGGATTCACCACAACCAGCCAGAAGGGGTGGTCAGCGGAGAAGAGAGAGAGTCTGGGACAGACCCGATTTGTAAGTTTGTGCGTGACTTGTTGAGAAAGAACAACTGCGCGGATTAAAACAAAAAAAAACAATACGTGACAACAGGAGGCAATATGGCAAGGGAGAGTGACGGTGAGCACAAAGTCACACGCCTATAAACGGTAACAGGAAAGTCTAGGATACAACGAAAAAAAAAACTACTTTACAGCACCTAACGCTTCCGCCGCGTTTTCAATCAGAACAATAACAGCAAATGCCCAACACAAAAGGGCACAGACAAATCCGAGACGGAAAGAATGAGAAGAGAAAGAGTTGAAAGGAGGGAAAAAAACTGTGCAGAAGTTCGCCACGCATGCAAACACACGTGAAACAGCGTGTGGTCATCGTGTGTGTGTGTGGGGGGGGGGGGGGGCTGCTGATGCTGCTTCTGCACGAGAAGTGATGTGCAACAATGCTTTCACGGCAGGGGGAAAAGAAAAAGTGTCGTCTTTCGTGCCCATCACCGTTAATAGCATGCGCCGATTGCAACAAAGAGAGCCCAGTCAAGTTACTTTTCTTCAATCTACGATTTGCCATGAGACCGTACTTCAGCTCAGATATTGACTCTTCGCACACCGGGAAGCGAGCGGGGCGTGCACACCAGGAACAGCAAGCACGACTGCGAGCATTTCGAAGAATAAAAATAAACCAACAGACAAAAAAAAAAAAGAGCACAAACGTTTAGTGAGATAAACTGTGTGCCCTCAGCAGACGTAAACAGAGGCACTTGTTTTTGCCTTTTCTTTGGGGTGCTTTCTTCTTTTCTTCTCTCTCTGTTCATCACACCAGTGCGGTCACAGATCAGTGTGTGCACCTACGCTCTTTGAATCAAGTCCTTTGTGCATTCTACAAAACGGGAGGGGAGACTCTTCTTTTCGCGCGTCGGCGCCGAGTAGTGATAGTTCATCTTCTTTTGAATAATGTAAAGAAATTCATCCATTTCCATCGTACCGTCGTTGTTACGGTCAAAAACAGCGAAGAGCAGGTCTACTGTCTTGTCAGACATGGCCGGCAACTGAGCTGCCTTGAGTGCGCGATGGAATCGAGTGCGGGTGATGGGCAGACCCGCTGCGGTGTAGATTTCGATTGGTTTCACCAGATTGGCCGCATTGGACATCAACTCGTGGAAGGCAATCCACGTTGACAGGGTGATGCGTTGCTGGGAGCCATGCAGTTTCTTGATGTTGCTGGCGATGTACGATGGCAAGTGGGTGCCGAGGACTTGGTTGCCAATGAGCTCACCAAATTCGTCGGCGCTGATGCTGCCAGTGCGATCAACATCAAATTGACGGAACTCAGTTTTCCAAATTTCGACCTTGATCTGGTGAATCGCGTCGTGCAGCTCATTGTACGGGCACCGACGCGGCACCTTCTCACTCCCGAAAAGACTTGCGATAAGTCCGTTCTTGCGCACACGCGGGCTGAGCAAATAGCGTGTGACTGCCTCGTCATCCGTCACACCGCGCACCACTGTCGCAAACTGCTCCAGCGTGATGGAACCCTTTGAGTCGTAATCGGCGACACGGAAGAGCACCTTGAGCTCCTCTGGCTTGCTTACAAGCAGACACATGAGCAACCGAAACTCGGAGAAGCTGATAAAACCGTCACCATTCGTGTCAAACTGGGCAAACAGCTCCTTAAGCTCTACCGATGCGTTCTTGTTTTTCAGCTCCTTGTCCGGTGACGCGAGCACCGCCAAGACAAAGTCATCCACCGTCATGTATTTGGCTTTGCTCCCGCGCTTTTGCACCGAGGCGTAGTGATTGAAGCGTGAGCGCACATCGCGGAGGTAATACGGCATCAAGTACGGAGGCGTATCCAAGGGACGACACCACACGATCCCCGCACCAGATGACACCACGAACAGCATGAGTCCCACGAGCCAGCCCATCATGGCCTTGGACAAGCGGTGGGCAGAGCACAGGAGCTGTGCGCGGAGCGGAACCTGCACGACAAGGCTGGTGGATGAACCACACTGTGTTGGTGAAAAGACGGCTGCGTGGTGGAGTTGAGCAGCGGCACACGTAGCATGACAGTCTCGCCGTACCACAGTGATGGCAGCCGCCTGTGTGCGCAACACTTGGCCGGACTGAGCGATCCAGCGTCGCCACATCTCAGTGCCACGCCTGGTCATGGCCGTGAGTAGTCAAAGCGCACTCGAGAGGGGAGAAATCAAACAGCGAACTCGTGCAAACGTGGTGCGACAGAGAAGAAAAAGCAGAAGATCGGCACAAGGCGAAACAACAATAACAGCAACGATGGGGAAAAGTAAAGGTGCAGAGAAAGAGGACAGAGTGTGTTGCCTGTATTTTTTTTTTGTCTACAGCGGAAACAGCAAAGTATCTCTGGAATAGGCACGATACTCTAGATACGCGAAATCGTGTGATAGAAGAGAGAGAAAGAGAGACAAGGAGAAACGATGAAGGGAGGGGGGGGGGCACGTGTGCGATCTAATAAGTGAGGCAATCGAGAAGGAGAGCCACACGGAAAGTCTGTAGATGACGCCTCGGCGCAGTCGCTGTACCACATGTACTAGAGGCTCCTCAGCAAGCTTGGCCCACGCACAAGTTGTGCAGGGCAGCGCGTAAGTATGATTTTGGTTTTGATGGCGCAAAAGAAGCGCAATAGTGTACAGACGGGGAAAGTTCCAACGTAGTGCGACCTGAGAGGAAAAAAAAAACAATAGCAGCAGCAGTAGCAACAAGAGGAGCGAAAGGAAGAGCAATAGCTGTGTGCTGCCACAAGTATATTCAAGTGGGAATGCAAAATGAAGATGTTCTTACCTGGTAAGAAAACACGTTTTGTGTGTGCGTGTGAAAACACAAACACAGCTCCACCTAGTCGCACATGAAAAAAGATTTGAGAGTCACAGTTGGCGCGGTGTTGCGGCTGTGTGTGAAGCGATTCATCGGTTTGATGATTGGGAGCAAGACCTCCAAAGAGGAGATGAGGGTGCTTGTCGAAGTAAGAATAATCGTGGCCGCCGTGATGTCAATGTCCACGGGCATATCTGTGTCCATGGCGCGGAAGCTGAAGCTGGTGTTCATCTGAGGCGCAGAGCGCGGTGAGAGCATCATCTGCGGGCTTGGCGCGACCACCACGCCAGCGCTGTTGTCCACCGCACGAGACGGACTGGCAGCCTCTGGCTCCAAGTCGACCATCTGGTGCCGTTCCCTCCCATCACCGCGGGTAGCGTAGACGTGATGTATATCCGGCACGACGCGGAAAAAGGACGGGTCTACCTGTAGCAGCGAGTGTGTGACGAAGCTGAGGTTGTTTCCGATTGGGTTGCTTCCTCTGCTGCCGTCGTGGCCCATGTGAGGCTGGTTGGCGAGACGCCGCAGCCGCATATTATTGGCCATCACCATATCCTTGTGAAGAAGGTGAAAAACATAGTCAAGTCGCCCTTTGAGCATGACAAAGTCGCTGAAGTGACCCACGGTCCCCTCCAGCGTCCAGCCCTCCGTGTTCTCCAGCGCATCAATGAAGTCTTGAAATACGCGACGGCTGTATGCCTCCATCTCCACCGCAATCGGACTGAGCGTGGCGATCATGCGCACGATGATGCGGTGCGGCGGTTTTTCTCGCTCCCGATGGAGCAGCTGCAAGCCAAACAGCCATATTCCGAGACCAGCGCCAATGTGCTGTAGACGTATCTGCATGCGCGACACTTGCTCTGTCGGGAAGTCAACGCCGATCACGTGCGGCTGTTTCGCGCAGATGGGAATCCACGAGGCCGTGTCTCCAATCGCCTTCAGGACTGTCTGAATGGCGTTGGTGGCGAGGTCAAGCTTGGCCGTCACGATGTCGTGGGCTTCCCATGAACACGAGTGCTGTGTCGCAGAGCTGAGCAAGGTGATTGTGTCCGCACACTTTTTGAATATGACGACGTAGCGATTCCACAGGACGCGGAATGGGTTCACTGGAAACATGAATGTGCAGATCGCAAAGTAGGCGACACACGCAAAGCTGTTGTCCACGACACGCGCCAGCATGGTGATCCTATCATGCGCGATACCATAAGCGGCCGGGGCGATGAAGGAGGTGTAGAACGCCACGTGCATGTACCGCTTGTTGTCGCGGAAAAAAGTAGCGAGAAAGGAGAAGCAAATAATGACGGCCATTGTTTGCGCGAAGGTGTTCGTCTTCCACTCGGCGATGTAGCCAATGGAAATGGAGAAGGCCATGCCGCATACACGCTGCACACCAACCTCGATAGACTCAGCGGCAGTTGGCAAGCCGATGCCTAAAATGATGGACATGCCGAAGAAGTACGTATCGGCGCTATTGTCGCTGTTGAGCTGTTCAGTGAAGACGGCAGCAGCTGTAAAGGCACAGGCGAGACGAATACCCTCCTTCAGATCACGCACGTCAGCGGGCGACCTGAGCAGGAAGCGATCGAGAAGCTTGTAGCGGAATTCGTGAACAAAGTCCAGGATAAAAAACTCCCACATCCGTTGCAAGGTGCTCTTGAGATGTGACGGATCGAAGTTCTCCATCGTGTCGGCGAATGAGTGCAGCTCCTCCGCGAGAAGACACAAGAGCATGTGGAAGTAGAGAAAACTGTAAAAGAGCGGCGCATCCACGTCTGCCGGGTCCTTGTGCGTCATCTCATCTCTCAGCTGCGCCAGCGCGCGCCGCAATGCGTTTTTCTTGTCTTCCAAGTCAGCAAACGGACACTTGGCGACCGTGCTGCCTGGCGACAAGGTGCGTGCTATCCCCGCGAGCGTCTTCTCCAATGAATCCAGATAGTTGTCCAGAGGGTGGCGCAAGATGTCCTTCCATTCGTCGATGCTCGCGCGTGATTCGGCCGTGACCATACCGTTTACGCTATTGCCCGCTGCGGTGGCGCCCTGGATAATGAGCATGAGCCGCTTCAGGAGAACCAGTCGAATATTACGAAGCTGGTTATTCAGGCTGCCCTCGATGGGCTCATAGGAACAGAAAAAAAGTTTTCCCGGGAAACTGTCGATGAGAGCCTCCAGCGCATCGCAGTCCCCTTCTGAGGTCACCATGCTAGAGGAGTAGGCACGCCCGGACCACACGCCGCGCCGCAGCTGCTGTGCGATGCTGCCAATGGAGCGCCACGCTGTGCCAAACTCTCTGTCCGTCTTGCGCGTCATCAGTGTGGGGAACGGTAGGAAGGACTGCGCCATCGCAAAGGTAACACCCAAAATAATATTTGACGCGAACTTGGCCGAGAAATCAACGCCCTTCCCCACTGGCGTCTTCTGCATCTGCATGACGACGACACCGTACAGCATCATCAGCTTTTTGCTACGGAAGACTGAGAAAAAGGACAGAAAAACAATCGTGCCAAACGTCAGTCCCCACCACGCATTTTCGTGATTCACGGCGCCAATGGCTGCGCAGAAGGTGCCGTACAGCATGGCAAACACGGCCGTCTGGTACATGACAATACTGCCCGCAATTTGCTGCCCCATCACCAATTGGGTGTTTGCCGTGCCCACGACAGGCAAGAGTGAGCCGGCGACAAAGTGGGCCTTGGTGTTCGGGTGGAATGCCAGGACACAAAGCGGGAATGTCACCAGCAGCGCGACACGAAAGGCAAAGTAGAAGGGCTCAATCAGGCAGGGAATGCTCCAAAACACGCGCATGATCGTGATCCCATCCTTGGAGACATCGCGCCTGTACTGCACAAAAGGTGGTGGCGGGTCTTTGTGTGCTGCTTCGGTGTCAAACGAGTCGGACGTGTTCTGCTTGAAGGGCTGTGGTGGCCTACGCAGGAGCTGGGATTTACGTCCACGAGACACAAAGTGCGGCTCGTACGGTTCATCGCCGTTGCTTTCAGGCTTCTCCTCCTTGTCAGCGACCACCTCATAGCTGCTCGCGTTGTCAGAGAAGGGCGAGTGCCGGTTTTTTCCGTCTTCGTCGTCACACTCAGTATCGCTGGGAGGGTCACCGACAGCGCCGTACGGTTCATGTATTCCTCCGAATAATGAGTCATCTGCCTCGGAGAGATCTTCCCGCCCGGAAGAGCGGTCAGCAGACGGCATTCAACACAGGAAGGAGCGGGCGCGAGGGAAAGAACGGAGCGGTGTCACGAAGAAAAAAAAAACGGAATGAAAAGGAACACAACAACTAGCAGACGACACACCAATATGCTGGAGTCCAAAAAAAAAAAATTGAAAGAAAGAAAAAAGATGGAGGAACGCTACTGTGACAAGAATTCCCCAGCCTCTATTTTAGAAGCATACAAGTCACGAGTCGTGCAGTGCAGGGTGCACACCACCAGCAACGACACAACGGAAAGGAATCTAAGGTAGTGAAAGTGAGTGGCTTATTGTCAGTTTTGCTGTCTCTCCACACAACGCAACGAATTGACGAATGAGTGGGTGAGGAGAGCGTGCTCTGATCTGTGGAGAGATGGGTGGAGGTGCGCACAACGGACAGTGAATCGCAGAGAAAATGAAAAATAAAAGCAAAAAGGGATGCCGTTTCGTGCATGTGGAGGGGAGGCGAGGGAAGGATGAAGAGACAAGGTGAAGAGCTCAACACACTGCATGTGACAACAGCAGTTGCACACACGCATACCACAACCACAACCACACTCGTGTCGCGCGCGGTGAGCGGATGGTAGACAAACGTGTGCACAGTAGCACTGCATAAATGTGGGGGCACACATTGAATCGACACGTCCAACTCTCAGTGACAAGAGCGACTGGCGACCGAGTGGTGGAAGGGGAAGTCAGCAGGCTCGCGCCACACTCGCTATCTCAAAGTAGAGAAAGCGGCGTGGCCTGCTGCGCACATGTGCAAAAAAAAAAAAATCACCTCTATTTCTCTCGCCGGCGCATATTTTTTTTTATTTTTTTTTTGTTCTGACTGTGTGTTATTAATGATGCTTGGCATCATGACTAGTCCCAGTAACGAGGCGTAGCTGTTACAATAAATGTGAATCCGTATCTGTGGAGAAGAGGAGGGCACTTCGCAGTTTCGACTGCACGACTTCTGTGTCCCGTTCCTTGGTCTGGACTTTGTTGTTGGTGTTTGCCACATCACTTGTCCTCATTGCCTTCTTTTGGAAGCAATGTGCAGGAGGTTGCATGTGGGGTCGGCTCGAAGTGCGTGGCCGCCCGCACCACATCGGCAGGCGTGACGGCAAGAAGCCCTTCACGCATACGTTGCTTCAAATCCTGGCGAATGTCGTTTAGAAAGTAGCTTTCACCGAAGGAGTCAGCAGCGTAGGGGGCATCAATGGAGCTGAATAGACGCAGTTTGGCCTCATTCACGCGCTCAGCAGTGATGTTCTTCGCCGAGGACGCCCATTCCCCTGCCTCTTTGAACGCTTGCAGGGTCGCATCAGGACTGGGGTCGCGGTAACTGGACATGGCAATACCACCCACCTCGCCTTGTAGTGTGGCCTGACACCGCGCGCCATACGCACCACCCTCTTCGCGTACTCGCCGGTGTAGATACTCGTTCACAAGCAGCACAGACCCCACGCGCACGGCCGCCATGTCAGGATGCGACCAGTCCAACGCACCCGGCACAGCGTAGCCCACGTAGGACGTGTCAATAGGCAGGCTCTCGCGGAGCGTCACGGGGCCTTCCTTCTGGGGTAAAGCAGGCAACGTGAGATGCGTCGAGACCGCCGCCTCGGAAGCCGCGTTGGCAGTTGTGGTTGGCATACGCGCTTGAAACTGCTGAAGGAGGCGTTCTACTTCCAGACGATCACTTTCCTCGCACGTCGCCCACAAGACGCCGCGCGAGACACCGGCAGCGAAGGCCTGCGCCATGGCTTGGTATTCGCTGCAAAGGGCAGTAACTGACGCCCTGGTGACGTCCTCTGAGGCTTGGAGCTGCTCAAGCACCTCCGAAGCGTGACGGCTGTTGGTGAGCCCATACCAGCGCTCTCGTGCCGCTCCGCGCAGGGTCAGCTCAGCAACAGCGCGTGTGACAGCCACGCCACTTCCGTCGTGTTGAATCTTCTGGATAGCAGCGGAACAGCTGGCCTTGGCGCGCGACAGGACACGTGAGTACACGTCCACGTCCTCAACCGACGTGCGGGGCTCGAGAAGGGTGACGGCGAGGAGCTCCAGCGCCTCTCTCAGCTTCTCCATGGTTGTGTAAAACCCGAAGCCGGTGCCTGCCACGGTGACGCCCTTGTGCTGGTACGATTCGTTCAGTATGGGCGAGAAGGAGAAGCCTCCGCAGACCAGCTCCGTCACGATGGAGTGCTCCTTGAACGAGTACTGCCCTGCACCAGTGCGGCCCAGCAACGACATGAGGACAGACATGTTCTGTGGGAGAGCCGCGACGTTGCCTGTGGTGAGGGCCTCGCAGATCGCCCCGGGGAGCGGTGCGAGCCCATGCACGTAGACGAGCCCGTTTGTCGCATACGGCAGCGTGTAACAGCCGGATGCGGCGGCAGCTCGAACAGGGGTGGGCTCAGCGAAAGACATGAGAGGGATGTCGCTCACCGTCAGCGTAGGCAGCACCCCAGCATCTTGCTCGCCACGCACACGTGTTAGCCACACTTCTGTCTCCTTCGCAATCCTCTCCTTGTCGTCCTCCGTCGCAGACGCATTCAGCATGTCGTCTGCTTGGTCGAGCTCAGCGCGGAGTGACTTCAGGAAGCCCTCCTTTGCGGAGACGGAGATGGTGGCGCGGTGCTTGTTCTGAAGGAGGTGCTCCGTGATACGAGGAAGAAGTGATGCACCATTGTCCTTGCCAAGAGCACGAAGCTGCGGCAGCCAGTTGATGAAGTCGATGGGATCGTTCTGACTGCGGCACAGCCCCATCGCGCAGAGCCCCGCACAGAGGTTCAGGCCGTATTCCGCCGCACGGTGGCGCTGTTGCAGCTCTTCCTGGAAGATAACCGACTGAACCCGCCTCGTGTCAAATCCGTCGCGCACGGTCTCCTCCAGAGCGGTGGTGATCGCCTTGTTCACCTCTTCCTCAGCCCCCTCACGCGTCTCGTCCACACCAGACACACCGTACGACACGACCGGCGTGGACAAGTAGTAGGCGTACCCCTTCATGGGGCTGTATTTGCTTCCAATCTGCGAGTCGATCAGGGCCTTGAACATGGGAGAGCTTGGACCGCTCGAGAGTAGCGCGTCCATGACGCTGAAAGCCACCACGTCCTCGAGCTTGTTCTGTTCCTGGGGAATCGCGTACGACACGGCGATGCGCTTCTGGCGTGTGGGGTTGCCTATCACATCCAGTGGACCTTCGAGAGCTGTCGTTTTTGGCTCCGAAAAGCGGGCTGCTTCGTCCAGAATAGGCACAGGGACAGGCTCACTCTTGTCAAATGTGCGAAAATAGTCATCCAGCTTGCGCAGGTGCACTTCAGGGTGCTGGTTGCCGTAGGTGAAGGTAATACTGTTGCTTGGGTGGTAATGGCGTCTGTGGAACGAAACGAGCTCCTCGTACGTGAGCTTCAGCACATCTGGAGGGTAACCGCCTGACACGTACGTGTAGTGCGTGCCCGGCAGCATGACACGCATCAAGGAACGGCTGAAGAACTGATCAGGCTCTGACACCACCCCGCGCATCTCATTGAAAACCACACCGTTGTTCACAAGACGGCGTTCTCCGGTCTTGCCGGACTCCGCTAGCTCAACACGGTGGCCTTCCTGCTTGAAGTCTTCTTCTCTCAGCAAGGGGTGAAATACAGCGTCAAGATAGACGTCCAGCAAGTTTTGAAAATCACGCGGGTTGGTGGTGGAGAAAGGGTACAAGGTGTAGTCCGCACCTGTCATGGCATTCATGAAATTGCTCAACGAGCGCTTCAACATCATGAAGAAAGGATCACGGATTGGGTACTTGCGACTGCCACAGAGCGTGGTGTGCTCCAGCACGTGGGAGGTGCCCTTGTTGTTTTCAGCCGGCGTGCGGAATCCAATACAGAACGTGTTGTTAACGTCATCGGCGTCGACGTGATAGTAACTGGCGCCGGTGGAAACGTGGCGCATCTCGTAGGCAGCAATGTTGAGATCGTCGATATGGCGCACATTGACAACCTCAAAACCATGAAGATTCGGAAATGTCAGCTCCGTGCGCCTGTGTGCCACAGCGGGCGAGAGACGACACACGGCACGACGCAGCATTGTCAAGCGCTGTTGGTAATTTGAAAAAAAAAAAGAGAAGAAGAAAAACTGCGTTCCCAGGGGCGTAGAAGTGATGGAGACAATAACAAGAAAGCACAGGGGTGAGAAATGAGAAGAGGCGTCGCGCATTCGTGCATTCTTCGCAGTGCACAGCGCGCTAGCACTGAATTGGTCGAAGGGGGGGGGGGGGAGGGCTGTGAGGCCTCCAAAGACGTGTTGCACAGTGGCATGTGGCTCCGCACCGGCAGCAAGAGGGTGACGATGTGCGCTCCCTTCCGTACTTCGTCCCCAGTTTGCGCGATGCAGAAAGACACAGCTCACACGCGCACAGATGCATTGGGTAACGTCAGCAGCGAGAAAAAAAAAAAATGCTTCGCGTTGCCGATGGAGCGGGTGCTCGACGAGAGTTAAAGGCGCGTCACCTGGCCGAACAAAGATGGCGTGGCAAACGGAAACGTCTGTGTGCGTTTCCATGCGTTGTGTGTTTCCAACAATAGAGTATTTTTTCCTCGTCAAGGATCGAATTGATAACATGCACACATGCTCACACGCACACGATTTGCGACCTCGTGATGCTCGTACAGCTCCGCCAGCGTTTGATGGCTTCGGTCAAAAGCTCCAGACCAGAATGGCGCCGATAGCGCACAACAGCACACACGCTCAGAGGGATATATATATGTGTATATGCAGCGTGCGATGCTGCTCGAAACCCAGCAACACAAACAAAAAAAAAACGATAACAACAATAGGAATGGCACGTGAAACAAGAGCGAAAGCAAGAAAAAAAAAAAGAGTTCAGCAATAAGGACATGGGCAAGACAACACTGCGCGTTCATATATACGGTGTCAGGGAGCAATGTTTGTCGGCAAGGTGGCTCAGTACTACTCCTCAATTTCGATGAGGGCGTCTCCAATGTGCGAGGCTGGCCTGCCACCACCACCGCGATTACCACCACGGCCACCAGGGCGCCCAGATGACTCCGTATTGGCGCTTTCATACGGGTATCCGTACATGTCCTCGCTCTCTCCACCCATAGAAAAAGGGATGGCCCCTGTCTCGTACATGTCTTCAAGGTCCCCATCGTCCATGCCGAACTGAACAAAATACTCGCGGCGCTCGTCGTATTTGACCTTGGCATACGCAAGGCCAACAGCCACACCAACAATTGTGATGCAAATGAAGAAAGTGCCTCCGTTGCCGCCTGAACTCACAGTCGTGTCGCCGATGAGAATGCCAGAGACAACCTCCCACTCTGAAACACCAACACTCGACAGAGCGGTGGAGTTTGTGGTGCTGAGATACTTTAGGTAGCCATATCGCTCCGCAGAGTTGCACACGGGAGCTACATTGTCCTCGGCAATGCCTTCGCAGTCAATCGAGAGGATAAGAATTGCGTTTCCGGCTTTGTTCTTCGTGACACCCTCCACCGACACGGCGGAGCGAGGCACGCAGAGGACGTCCGCAATGAGGTGCCGCGTATCTTTGGGAACGGCCTTGCTATTGAGCACCATGCGCACACCAGCATAGTACTTGAGGAGCTTGGTGTTGTTCGCATCTGGCATCACCGGGCACTCCTCCTTTGACACTCTGTTGGTTGGGATCGGCACGTGCACATCTTCCGGCTGAGCCGGCACCCCACCGGGGCCCACCTCATCAATGCTGGGCACCTCCGTCCAGCCTGAACCGCTCTTCCGGTGGTAACAGACACGATACACGCCGCTGTATTTGATGCTGAAGGTCCAGAGCGTGTAGGTTGTGAGCGGACCGTAGTCGTCTTCGGGACCAAGGTCGGTTGCCATTGGCACACCGCCTGCCGGCTCACCGTCCTGACACGAATACTCATCCAGGACAAGCTTTGCGCTATCTCCGCCAGGCCGTGTGTCCAGATTGTAGCCGTGAAACTTGATGACGAGGGGTACGTAGCCGTAGATGTGCCCATCATTATCCAGTCCTTGAACAAATTCGTAGTACGTCGGATTTCCATCGAATATATTGATCTCAGCCAGCGCCGTGCGGGCAAAATCGGTAGACGACACGTGGCACAACACGAACAATCCCACCTGCCCTGGCAGAACAGAGAATCGACCGGCAACATAGAGATTCTTGTTGCTCTCCGACAGGGTGATGTTCTCCGGCAGCGTGGAAGACTTCTCAATGAAGAAGCTGGCGGACGACTTGCAGCTACCGCGAGCAGCGAACAGCGATTCACCGGCTGAATTTTCGGCCAGTTCCTGTGTGGGGTAGCGGAAAATAAGGTGCATCTCATTCGTATTTGAGGCAAATATGGTCGGAGGGTCTGCAGCGACGAGAGAGGGCATCGTGACGGTCGCGGTATTACTGGAAAGGGTGACAGTCATGATCGCTCTGATGGTCAATGTGCACGTGCTGTTTGGCGATAGGTTTGTGAACACGACGGATAAGTGACTCGGTTTCGAGGCGAACATCGTGACATCACCAATTGAGCCACCAGCCACATCACGCATGTCAAACACTTCTCGACCTGAGCCATCCACGTGCTCTGCCACGAGAGAGAACAGATAGGGATATTCAGTTTGATGCGGTACAAGGCATTGGTCAGCCGACGGGTTCGAGCCAGATGTGGTACTGTTCACCTCGAAAGCCATGCAAGAGATGCGGGCAGTTGTGGCGATACCCAGATCATGTAAGGTGACACTTGCATCACTAGGCGCCTCCGCGCTTCGGATCCGACCTAGGCACCTGGAGGCAAGCGGGTCTGCCGCGGACGCGCCCAACGTGAGGCTGCACAGCAGCGCCAGCAACACAAAAACGATTTTCATTGTGTTGCGCAATGCAGAGTGCTGACACGAGAACAAAACAAAATAAGAAAAAAAAAAGCTTGAGTGAAAAAAAGGGGAGAATAATGCTGTTAGGAACGAGCAATAGCGTGGCGCTAACAACGTGGGTGGGAGGGCGAAATTTTTGGGAAGCCAAGTGAGAGAGGGAGAGAGAAATAAAGAGAAGAATGGTGAGTGTGGCCTTGGGGACAATAGGCAGAGGCTTGAACGCGATCGGGACTAAGAGGAGTTCAGCTTGGCAGCGTACACATGAAGCTGCCGTTGCTCTCTTTCCAAGACAGGATGGAATAGCAGCAAGGCGAGCAGAAACCAAGCAAGCAAAAAGAGTGTGATGTGCGCACTTGGCTGATGACAGGTGGAATCCCTGGCCTGCGCAATGCACAAGGTCACGCACACGCACACACCAACAACAACAACAAAATACTGTTTGGATGCTTTTTTGTCACTCAGTACTATCGCCAAAAAAAAAAAAAAACGTCAACTGCGCCATCAGATTCCAACATGACAAGCAGCGAATTGTCATGCGCCGCCTGCAGTAGACGGCGCTATCGTGGCGAAGAAGGCGCGACGGGCAACAACAACAACAACAAAAAGTGTGTGGATCAGGGTGGGGGTGAGTTACGGCAACAGTTGCTCACTTATCCTTCGTCACCTCCGCACCAGGCCGCTTTGACGCACCCCTCTCCTTGTGAAATAGGTCAATAGTTTTGATGTTGAGCATGCTCATGCGCCAAGCGACCTTGCTAAGCTTGCCCTTGACCTGATTATCCAGAATCTGTCGCTGCCACGGCGACTCGAAGGAGCCGTCTTTTTCGCGATCGAAGAGTTCCTCGGTGTACCACTGCTGGGCTGCGATCTTGTTTTCGTAGATTCCAGGATACGTCCACTCAGGGCCGATGACCGGATCTGTCTGATCCTTGAACAGCGAGATGGGGACAGACATGCCTTCTTTGCCATACGTGTACACGTTCTGAGGTACATCTTTCACCTCAACTAATTTCTTGTGGTCTTGTCGACCAACATACGCGTGCTTGAACTTGCGCCGCTCGCGCTCAAGCTCAGCCTTGGTTGGTGCTGTGTCGTATGGCAAGTAAACCTGTTTGTAATCCGGGAGGTCGCCTGGCTTGCCACTGCGCTTACGGAGTACTGCTGAGCGCTGAAAGGCTCGCTGCCACACGCTAGACCGGCAAAACATCACGCGGGTGGTTCACGTGCTACTACGGAGGCGCAACAGCGGTATTGTGAAAAAAAAAAAGGAAGGAAGGGTGGGAGAAGGAGGCAATGAGTCAATACAGAAAAATAGACACACAATAATAGTGTGGCCCTGTGGGATGATGAGAGGAGAGCTGAGCCAGACACACACACATACGCACATGAGCTACAAGGAGCTCGGTGTTGACACAGCAGCTCAGCACGCGCATTTGCTCCACACATTTCACCATCCAGCAAAAGGAGAACAGCCGCTCAATGCATGCAGTCGTGCGACTGAGATTGCTGTCGTCCTGTCGGGGTGCCTGGTGCAATTTGCCCCAACACATGTTTGTCCCCTTTACAAAGAAATAGTGCACTGCATGTTTTAGGCAAGGGGATAGCTCAGTCAATGATACGCTGATGAGATTCCGTTCGAGCGCATGAATTGTGTGAGAAGACTCCTCGTCTTATCCCCGGGGGTGGGGAAGTAGGAGGATCGACGATGGTACACGTGCGCGTTTTTTTGTGTGTTTTTTTTTTTATGTGTTGAATGTATCCCAAAGAGAATACCAAAACAGATTTGATGCGAAAAGAAAAACTACTACATGACAGCTAAAAGTTGAAGAAAAAACCGATAAAAGAAAAAAATGAAGGAGGAGCCGCCAAGAGATGAGCAAATCGACAAGAAAAATGCGTGTTTTTCTTATATTCCGTTCTAATTGGCACTTCGTATTGGAACAGGATTTTGACGCCCATCAGGCCAGTCCTCACTTCCTTTTCCTTCTTCTCGTTTGACACATGCAATAAACAAAAGTGTACGAGTGTCGATTCATCCTCTTTTCATCGTCTTGCTTTATTGCTTCTTTTTACTGATTTTTTACCTACACACAACAATGATTGTTCGTCTTTTTCTTTTCTTGTTTTAATTCCTAAGTAGTCGTAAGTGCTAGGCACGATCAGGACATGAGCGTGGGCTGAAACGCACAGCAAACGGCTCCCATCTCATTTCCCATCTGTGGGTGTCACGGACAGCCAATTCAACACTTACTCCTTACCACGTCTTCTTCCAGTAGCGGAAGGTCGTGCGACCGTAGATACGCCAGTTGGTGTTCTTCTGGCCGTAGTGCAGCAGGATGCAGTTGACGAGACCCACAGTAGTCGCGCACTTCCAGAAGGAGACGCGGCGATCATCGTACTCGGATTCCGCTGACCAGCGGAGGAAGTTGCACACATCCTTGGCCATTTGGCTCACGGTGGCAGGGGTGCCATCTTCGTAGTCGACGAGACCGTCAGACAGGGGAGGAGGCATGGAGAGCACGCAACCCTTGAAGTAGGGGTTGAAGAACTGTCCAGGCTTCACCTCGGGCGCGAACGGAGGAACCTCCATCAGCTCACCGTTACCCCAGTTGTAGCCAGTAATGAGGGAGAAGATGTAATCCGCACCACCCTCCTTGCCGAAGACGGCGTGCTGCAAATCCGGGGGCTCGGCGCCGTTGTTGGCGAACTGGGCCGCGCGCTGGTTCGGGAACGGCGCGGGGAGAGTGTCAGTCGGCTTGCCGGGGCGCACGTTGAGGTTACCTTCAGTGTCAGGCTCGCTGTCGATGATATCGTAGGTCGAGGCCAGCTGCTTAATCTCCTCGCGGGTCATGAAACCCTGGAAGTGGGAGAAGGTGATACGGCCGAGGGAGTGGCACGGAGCGAACACCTCAGTGTAGATCTGGCGACCACGGCGCACAGAGGGCCAGTCCAGGCTGTGCCAGATTTCGAAGCGGTCATTGTGGTTCCAGTACCAGTCATGGTGGATGGGGTGTGCCTTCTTGCCCGCCATGATGCCACGATACGAAGCGCTTTGACTAGGAAGAAAGTAAAGGTGTGAAGGGGAGGAAAGGAGCGGCTAAACGCGATGTTCTAACTACACCTAGACATGAAAAAAAAAGGGGGGCGAACGAGGGAAACGACGTAAGAGTGAGAATAGAAACACGAAGGAGAGAGAAAGTTAGACGGAGGGAAGGGGGCACATGAGGAAAACATAATTGCCGTTTCACAGTGGGAGAAAGTATAGGCTTCTCACGCGGGAATTACCACGATCCTTTATCGTTGCAGAATCAAATAGGTTCATCGCACAAGTCAGGCTGAGTGGACGGCAGTGACAGAGGAGGGAGGGGGCACCTGTCCAACAATACACACACACACACATTCTTGTCGTGTCCACTTGCAACAGCCACAGCGCAGACGGGGGGGGGGGGGGGAGCTTGAGTGCTTGCACAGTTTCAGTCACAAAAGGCAATAAACACTTGCCCACAAGAAGCTCCAGGGACGCTATGCAGCACACATTATGCCACAATATAAAGGGGCACCGGAGTAAAAAGGGAAACAAAGAACGGCAGAGAGAGGGGAAAAAAAGAACTCAAAGCGAAATAAGCAAAAGGGGGTGCGTTGACACAGGACAGCAATGAAAGCAACAGTTGACGTGGTGTGAAAAGCGCGATAAAGTGGAAAATAGCAATGACTGATCATGACAGCGTGAGACAAGTACACGTGTCTATATGATCTGGATATTGTTTGTTTGTGTGTGTGTCTCCATGTGCGCTTCACGGACGCGTTCTCGTTGGCAGCTACCATTCATTTCGTCACCGTTGTTCACAGCACGATGGAAATCGTATCCATGGCAACCATGCTGAGGATTTCGTTGGCAGAATACACCGTGACAATGAGGCTGTTGCCACCGCGAACCAGTTCACAGCCAATAGGCACATACTCTACCTTGCCTTGTGGCTGTTGTGCGTACGCACCAACCGCGACAAGGGTGCCGTTGGGGAGGACAGTCGTACGGAGACCTTGCTGGGTGAGCAGTTGCATAATCGACTGTGTGTTCACGTTCGCTTGAACAGAAAGCGTCCGCGACACGGGAACAGCAGATTTCCTTGTGCTTTCAAAAAGCTGCACCACATCAGCATCGGCCTGAACATCGTACGGGGAGATAAAACGCGCGGCCGTGATTGGCAGTGTGAGAATTTCGTTACCATGCTGACCACCGGATGCCGTGTACACCAGGCGAACGGTGGGTGGATTTCGAAAAGGGGCGAGACTACGCCCGGCAAACTCCATCTCAGTGTCCAGGCCCGCTGCCACAGACACGTCCACGTTGTGCCGGGCTTGCAAGAGCAAGCCCCCGTCCGCGGAAAGGACGTCAACAGACACGCCGGAAAGACTGACGCCCACTGCAGGTCGCACTTGGAGTGATAAACGGCAATCCGCAAAGCGATAGACCTGAGTGCACCAGAGCTGTACATTTGCATCGGCAAAGAGCATTCCCTCGCTTTGGCAAAGCAGCGCTGTGAACCACTTGCGACGCTCCATGTAAATCTCCTCTCGGTGCTCAATGCCCTCGGGCAGAGACACCTCAAAAAGGGCATCCACTTCCATCCCAGCCGCATCATCAGACCTACGCGTTTCTGTCGCCACTGACGCGCTAATGTCCTGAAGATCGACAACAACGCGTTTTTTTTTCTTGTCACGGGCATCTGTGTCTTTTTTACGCTTCATGCGCTTTTCGTCCGTGCCCACTACTTTGCTGACCCACAAGTCATGCGACCCGTTCAGCTTCGCCGCATTCGCCACAGACAACCCAACCTCTTCGTTGAAGGCTGGCATTGGCTTCAGCACGTCATCGAGAAGCTGTGGGTTGCCGTTTTCAATGAGCGCGACGTACTCGGAGGCACGCTGCTGCAGCTCGGGATCGACGTGCCGCGTGCAGGACTGCAACACTTCCACAACCCTCTCCCTCACGGCCACATCGTCGTAGACGTTGTAGAATTTGACGAGTGCACTGAGGATGACACCTTGCGTGTAGGGTGTGGAGAACGTGAGGCAGCCAATGAGCGAGGCGAGCTGGGCGTTGGGTGAGCTTTCGGGAATGAGGGCGACTTGGTAACCAAATTCGCCAAGCACGAATGCCGCCAAACGCACAGTCAACTGTTGAATGACTTTTCGGCTTCTCAGAATACCAAACATGGTGGACGCTGCACGCTTCTGCACCGAGACATCGTTCACAATTACCTGTGCCGCACGGTAGGCGATCTCCGGGGGACACTGTTCACCCGCCTGAGACACAACGGAGAGGAGAACGTCAATGTACGTATTGCTGTCATCACAGTATTTCTCAGCCAACAGTGCAATTGCGATAACAAGGCTTGATCGGAACGATGCATCCGGAGCGATGGGCAAGTACGATGTCAGTTCCTTGATAATTTCCGTGAAGTTTGCTGGGTTGCAAAGCGCCACCAACACGTCGAGAGCCTTGCGACGGATCGAGACATCAGGGTCGTGAAGGCCGACAATAATCTGCTGCTGGTATTGCTTGCACTGCGCCACGAAGTCGAACCCTTCCACGTTGATGAAGCTGAGGCGCGAGAGCAGCGTGAGCCCGATGTATCGAATATTGGACTCTCGTTTGTCAGAGATGAAGCCACTGATGACGCTGACACAATCGTGAACTAGCTTTGAGGCGATGTCCCAGCGAATGGCCAAGGAGACTACCTCGAAAAGGACTGCATTCATCGCACTGACGCGATTTTGGGTACCCCTCTGCTTTTGTTGCGTCTGAGCTTCTTTCAGGACCTTATCTGTTGCCTTGACGATCCGACGGAGAACGATCGTAGCGCGTTCCTGGAGATCCTCATCCTTTGGCGCAGGAAAGTACTGCAGAAAGCGCAGCACCTTCACCTGCAGCCACGGCGCCGGCACACCATAGTACACGTAGCCGGGTTCCGTCTGCTTCTCGATAATGATGCGTGAGAGAATGTCGAGCAGTTTGCTTGGGCATTCCTTGAAAAGTGAGTTACTTTGCTCGCTGATGCACCCGTTCATGAAGGTAATGGCGGCCATGCACACGCCCGCCTGCGGGGTGTCGAGGGCCTCAATGGCTTTGGGTACAATTGTGGCAAGGTCGACAACGGAAGGAAGTTTTTGGTAGACTTTGAGCAATGTAATAAACGCGCGTTTTCGGATGTGTTGATCAGCGGTACTGTTCATAATAATGCTCTCGACGCCGCTGCACATGATCTCATCGAAATCCTTGTTGCCGGCATTTGCGATGGCTGTGAGAGCGAGTCCGCGGTTAAGATCTGATCCGGACATCAGGTCGCGATAAACAGTGTGCGTTGCAAGCGTCATCAGCTCACTGTTTTCATTCAACAGAACACTCGCTGCCAAGTAGCCAATGAGCTTTTCTGATGCCGTGTCGCCTGCCATGAGCTTGATGCCCTCCATGTGACCAAACGTAATAGGGTATCCAAGCATTGAGATGAACATCAGCTTGCACACGTACTTTTTCCGGTCGTATGTCGTCATATGGCGGGTATCGATAAACTTGGCGCGAATCTTGGCGAGTTCCTCTTCAACACGGCTTTCCTCCTCTTTCTTGTTGCCAGTTGACTCCCGGATATCCCGGATAAAGTGAGCCAGACCACGCATGTCCATTTTTGCGCGCACACAAAAGAAAAAGTACTGGCGCTAAAAAAAAAAAAAAAAGAGGTAGTATGGAAGAACTACAGTGTAAAGTGTATGCGAAATGGAACTGTTGAACGTCCTGTCTCGTCAACTTTTGAGTGATTCTGGGGGAACAGAGTAGACAGCGCAGAGAGTTGAACTGTTGTGTGCTGATTTGTCTTTTCTGTGGCTGTTTCCAACTCGCGACTTCTCTTCTCACAAAAATCTCTTTTTTAAATGCACACGCAAAAACACTGACTGGCACAGTAGCAACCGCGAGCATGCAACATCAGAGTACGGCAACACAGGGAGATGCGTGTGTCGGGGAGGAGGAGGAGGTAGTAGTAGTATTTACAGGAACGTCAATAAGCATAACATGACGGAGAGACACAACGTAGTCAAATCTCCGGGCTGGCGTGGCGAGGTGACAACGGTTGAGGGACAAGGGGATGATGGTACATGATGCAAAGGTTATCTTAGAGATACGTTTCTCCTTTTTTTGGTTGGTGCTGTCTCTCTCTCAACGCTTCCCAAAACCAAATTACCACCTTTCCTTGAGCCGTCTTGGTCACACTTCATCCTTTGGTTTGTCATGATCTTTTTCTTTATCGCTGATCAGGTGAGTATCGATGAGGTCCGCGCTATCGTGGAAACGGATTGCAGCGCAAGAGAAGCAAAATAAAAAAAAAGGAGGGGGTTATGCATTGTATCTGATTCTATGCAGGTGTGAATGTATGTGCGTTTCTCTCTGATTAAAAGAACTAAAGTATCTTGGTTGGAGAAGGAAAAGAAGAGTGGACACACCCCACTCCAAATAACGCGCAACTGCCATCTTCCGTTGCGGCTCAATCTCTCTTGGGGGACGGGGGCACGATACAGCAGTCTGTGCGCCGCCTTTTGACGGGGGATTCTAAAACTAGTGTGCTGTTGCTATCCTCATTCAGCAGTGGTGAGGACGATGAATACACTGGATCGCGCCCGCGCGCGCTCAATCTCTCTCCATCGGACGGTGGTGCGGTGGTGGTGGTAGTGGCTGTTGGGGGTGGCGTAGACGCACGCACACGCGCACCACGCTTCGTGATCAGGTACGATGGAATCCCTCGTGTTGGAAGAACGTTTGTGGACATTTGGTGAGGTCGAATACCACGCCCCCGAACTTCCGGCTGTGAGCTCTTCACTTTGTCTGTTGCAACCTTTCCAGTGCCAGCTTGTGCAGAGTCCTGAGTATTCTCTTTTTCGATGTTAGGAAGTGATTTGCGTGACGGAGGCACCGTGGAGTCTGCTGTAGGCGGCAAAAAATCCCATTGGTATGCCTCTCTCCACTCTTTCAGCGTGTCCAACGTGGACTGGTGCGCTACAGTCGCAGCAAATGTGGTATTGATGCGAAGTGCAGCACGTAAGTGTGAGGGGCGAACAGATGTTTTCATAAACACAGTAGGAAGTAGTGTCTCTTCTAGGCGTTTGATGAGTTTCTTCAACTGCGACCGATCCCCAGGGGTACGCAAAAGCATGCTTTTTAGACAGACAAGTGTTTCCAACACAGCGCACTCCGTGCTTTGTGGTCTGCCTTTTGCGACGTATTGTGATCGAAGCGCCTCTAGACGAGTCATGCCCTGTGCCTCCAGCAGTCCGTTCGCTGACTGAGCACCAAACAGAACGGTGCAGAGCTCTTCGAGATCCTGTTGAACATCATCAGCTGAACAATGCGCAAGTTGCCCACTCAGCTCACGGGGTTTGCTGAGCTGCTCCTCTTCCATTGGGCTAATTGATTCACAGTAGCTGGTGATGCGTGTGAGGGCGTGCTTGCGGCGCGGTCAGTTGCGATGCACTGCGGCAGCAGGGGCAAAAAACAAAACTCAAGTCTCCGCCTTGGAAAACAAAAAAAAACAGAACTTTTTGCTCAGCAAAGACGAAAAAGTGAAAAGCACACGGAATGTCGAATGGGGGAGGGAATAGAGAGAAAGAGAGAAGGTCCTTGACCACAATAGCGTGCATGAGACAGTCGATAGGCTCGGTTTCGTCATATCGCCGCACTGGGTACCTCCGCATTCATGCTACACCAATCGCGGTAAGGGATACAAAGTATCCCGGAGCATACACATGGGATCTGTGTGCCAGCCCACGCTGGCGCACGAAGAGGGGGTGCACAGGTGGAGGGCAAAGCCGCGGTCACCTGGTTCCAACATGCCCAAGCACTGTTATTTGCGTGAAATACAACACCCTGAGAATGTCACACTTTTTTTTTTTTAACGCCACTTGACTGTGCATTTCGCAACAGAGGGCGTGAATCGCCGTGGTGGGTACACAACGGATTAACGAAACAAAACAAAAAAAAAAAGAGGAGGAAAAAAAAACACGTACACACAAGGAATCAATGAAAAGAAGATGTGGGGAGAACAAGAAGGCGGCACATTCAGCAATAAATCAACCACGTGGCGGCGACATCCACAGAGGCTACAATTCTCCGCTACGGTCAATTCTCTCCTGAAAAAAGTTTGGCCCAGTCAATGCCCTCTCTACCTCACACCTTAATTTCACCTGGGGCTACACTAAGGGGGCGTGCGGAAGGGGGAGGGGCGGTGCGTCCGAGGAAACACGCTGCAGAGGAGTGGGCCACGGATGAACGCAACAGTACCAAAAAAAAAAAAAAAAGAGTGCTGAAGCACAGACGCACTTACGGCCCTGGCTCATGATGCGATGAACAACAGTTAAATTGAAAATAGGAAAAAGAAAACAGGATGAAGCAAACCAGGGTGACCAGGAGAGCGTCTTAATGTGATGAGAATAAAGGTAAAGGGGGGTTGTCCTAGATGCGGGAAGGGCGTGTATTGTTTTTCTCGATGAGAGAAATAACCAGCTTTTCGCAGTCGGCAATGTCCTTGGCGGGGACGAACTCGTTGGGTTGATGGGCTACCCCAAGATTACCTGGACCACAAACAACCACAGGCACACCAATCAATTGGTATTGACCAGCTTCCGTAGCACCACCCAGCTTGTGCAAGTCGCGATCACTCGTGAGTGCGCGCACAAGGGCCACATAAGGGTCCTTTTCATCTGCATCTGACATGTGCGGGACAACGGCGAGATTTTCGATGGAGATTTCAGCATCCGCACACTCCTTCTTCATCTTGGGCAGCAGCTCTGTCTGCACGTACTGTTCAACACGCTTCTGGATGGACTCCTGTGTCATCGCTGGAAGGTTGCGGAACTCGTAGTTGAAGACACACTCAGCAGGGACAGTGTTGATGGCGTTGCCTCCATGAATGATGTTTGTGGACATAGTTGTGAACGGAACATCAAAGAATTCATCGCGTGGGCACGTTGCATGGATTTCTTCGGCGATGTCGCGAATCTTCACAATCATCCGTGCTGCGTAATCAATCGCGTTGCATCCTTCCTTGGTGAGAGCAAAGGAGGAGTGACACGCCTTACCCTTGACAGTCACCTTCCACACACAGATGCCCTTGTGCGCGACGATAACTTTGTTGGAGGTCGGCTCACCGACGAGGCAACCATCAACCTTGATGCCTCTCTCCTTCACCATTTGGGTCAGAACACGGCCTCCCAAGCAGCCAACTTCCTCGTCGTACGTCCACGCGAGATAAACGGGCTTAGTGCGAGGCATTTTCATCAGCTTTGGGACCACAGACATGCATACGGCGATAAAGCCCTTCATGTCGCAGGTGCCGCGGCCGTAAATACGATCACCCTTTTCCACAGCCTCGAACGGATTTGTGTCCCACTTTTGCCCATCGACAGGCACGGTATCCAGGTGACCGCTCAGAATAATACCTCCACTTGTCGAGTTTCCCTGTGCGGGAAGCATCGCAAAGAGGTTCGCCTTCTTTTTGGTGGCATCGAATGTCAGCTCTGCTTTGACGCCAAAAGTCGCCAGGTACTCGCTCAGGTAGTTGACGATATCCAAATTGGAGTTGCGACTGGTGGAATCAAAGGAGATCAGCTTCTTCATCCATTCAATAGCGGTGGTTGGATACGTGGGCATTGCGCAGGGACGTTTGTTGGGCACGCGAGAAGGGAGGAGACAAAAATATAGGTTGAGAAAGGGGAAAGGACGGCGCTCTGATAGCTATGGTTCAATGGAGCTAGACGATAATGACTGAAGAAAGTGCGAAAAAAAAAACCAGGGGACCGCAACCAGCGACAACAGAGTTGTGCAGGAGTTAGAGGATGAAAGAGACAGAGAAGCAAAAGAAAGAATGTAGGCAGTAGGTGTGATACCGCTTCGGTAACTGGGAGCACTCAGTCCACTGTTTTTTTTTTCTTGCACATGGGGGGGGGGGGGGGGGCAAGGCGGAATAGCGAATAACGTGGTGAAACGCCACTTAATGCACACTTCCTTAGGTATTACAGACCCATTCCACTGACTTAGACATCCGTCCACCCACACATGCACCGATATGGAACAAGAAAGGGAGACTTTAGCAATTCGGAGTTTGTTGAAGGGTGCCAGTGAAAGCAAGTACAGATGATACAAAAGTGAAAAAAAGAAAAGAGCGAGATGATAAAAGCAAGCACACTTGCTGGCGGCGCAGCGCAGCGGAAGAATGACGAGAAACACAGCTTCCGCCAAACACCTCTCTCAAAAAAAAAAAAAAAACTACTTGCGTGTGTGAACATAGTAGTTACCTTCCATCGAGCACCACTCGACTGCCATCTCTTGCCACAAATAGTCTTTCATCTCAAATCTTGCAAACGCGTCCGGGTCTCTGATGGCCGCTAGCGAACGGCCATGCGGGTACAAGTCATCGAAGCAAATCACTCGCGTGTCAACCGGAGTGCTGCGCATCCGTTCAGAGAGGTAGTGCGTCAATGGCTTCGGAAAAAGCAAATTAGACATGAGGATAACAGTGTGGCCGTTTTCTTCATTAAAGTAGTTCGCGTCAGCAAGCACCCGAGTGAGATCGGCGGTGATGATAGTGACTTCAGGCATTTTTCTTCCAAAATCCTTTTCGAGACGGGGACGAAGAACCTTCCACGCATCACGCGCGACAGCAGCGTTGTGCTCACTTACCTCAATGCCCACGCATTTGGCGCCTGTGGCGCATGCTACCTGGAACAGGATAGATCCGTTGCCGCACCCTAGATCGTAAAACGTATCGTCACGCCTAATTGGGACTGTTCGAATTAGTCTAGACACGAAAGGAGGCAGAAGAGACTTTGCACACAGTGACCGGGCCCCCGCCACTTCGACGACCCGCTTTTGCTGCAAGGTTTCATACGTTTCCTGCAACACTTCGGCAAAATATACGCAGTCACAATGTGCAGTCACACAATGGAAGCATCCACTCTGATTGGGCTTTGCACGGAGGGGTTGCCGAAAAGGGTTGTGTGCTGTGCCGTCACCTAATACGGCTGGGGCTTCTGTAGTCAAGTCCGCCGCACCATTTTCAATGAGCTTTTTTTTAGTAGTGCTACCTGCATCGGTGGTGATAAACCGGGCGATTGGTCGCTTAATGGAATCACGGCGTTGCTTTCTTGCTTTCATTTCAACCGTGGCGCGCGTTCCAAACACTAGAAACCCCAAAGAGTACCGAAACGGACACTTGCTGATGAGAGTGTACGACGCCCAAAGAAATGGAGGGCCTGAGTTCAGGTCGACAGGCCTAGCAACAGCGGAAACCAACAGGTGACCACGGCTGTGTGTCAGGAAGGGAAAACAGGAAGGGAAAACAGGGAGGGGAAGAATGAAAGCTACTTTTTTTTTTCTTGCTTGAAAAACAGGTACAGCTTGTCTGGTGGAAAAAAGTTACAACTCAGACAACAAAAAAAAAGGCTGAAAAGCCAATGACCTTATTTATTGGTCTTCATGTTTGTTTGTTTGTTAGGGAAGAAGGGGAACAGATCGAGGCGTGACGAGGAACCACAACACGACATCACCATTTTTTTTTCCGTTGAACGGCCAGGCAATTAGGTGGTAGGAGAGAGAGAGAGAGGAACAATGCAAACAAAAAATGGGAAAGTAAGGTACAGACTGCAATAAAATGCTGAAATGCATAATTTGCTTTGTTTATCTTTGGAGATATATCGCCAAGAGCAAGTAGCGTCAGACACAGGCTATTTTGCGTGTGCTTTGTAGGACACACTCACCCACTCACAGAAAGCTACACACTTTCAAAGTCGTGGCGACGGTGTGAGAATTAATTAATTGTTTAATTAAGCAGAGAGGGTATGACCAGATACAATTGTTTTTTTCACTTGTCAGCAGACAAATGGGCGACGAGCTTGTCGCTGAACGCCAAGTCTGAGTCACGCGGGGCTTTCAAACACCGAGCTATGAACGTGAGTGTTTGGAACCGTCTCGTGGGCAAGCGCAGCCCATGCCACTCACACTGCGGAAGAGGCACACGTGCGGTGATGCAGTTTGGCGCCAATCGCGCTCTGTGTGTGTGTGTGTGTGTTTATGTGGGCGTGGTACCTTTGATGCTCTGAAGACGCTCCATTAGTGCCTTTTTCTTCTTTTCAAGCTGTGCTTGTTCAAAGTATTTCTCATCAGGCAGTTTCAGCTGCCCATCTTGCATGTACGAATTGACATAAAGCGTCGGTGTCGAGGTCCTTTCAGCTGCCCCATGTCCGTTGGGTGGCTTCACGCTTTCTTTCCATTTCTTTTCCATTTCCTTTTCTTGAGGCAACAGCAGTGCATTTGTGTCGTCGGAAATCAGCTCGGAAATACCTCGATGATAGTCATGTGTTGCACTTTGCGCACGTTGGAAGGCCTCTGACGCCGACTCATCCTGTGTTGCGCGGCGCGCAGGTGGCGAACTCGTGCTGTCTAGCTCAGCATCCGCGGAATAGTCATCCTCTTCCCGCTGGCGCTTCTGAGACGATGCTTCCGGTAGCTCCTTGGCACACCCGAAAAAAAATTTACGGCGCTGGAGAACAGGTGGAGTTGTGTTTGTGGTCAACGCCAGTTTCATCTCCCACGCATTTTTCTTCGCGAGGAGCCGGTTCACCTCGTCATTTTTGGCGCGCACACCTGATTCGCCATCCTTCTCCAATGAAAGGAAGGCAGGTCGTCGGAGTTTCTCGATGCACTCACCGATTTCACTTTTCAGCTGGGATATGACAAAAGCCATAACTTTCGGATCATCGGTTTCGCGTGGGTTTGCTGGAAGGCGTTTCACGCCGAGCCGAGCGAGTTTCTCTTCTTCCCGTTTTCGCTGCACAGCCTTGTACAAAATAGTGTTTTTGCGTTCTTTCGTGCGGGCGAGCGTGCCCGCTATTTCACCTAGTCGTTCTTCCATGTGCTATTCTTGGGGTTGCGTGTTGTGTTGTGGTGGTTGTGGTGGGGTGGGGGTGGGGGGTGTGTGGGTTTGGGGTTGGGGTTGGGTGGCGCCGGGGTGGTGTGGGCGGGGCGGTGCGGGCCCCGGAGGAGGGCGGGGCCGAGCCGCGCCCACATGGGCCCCCCCCCCTCTCACGGCCCCGCACACACGGCCACCAACCGCCCCAACCCACCGCACACAACCGCCCCAACCCACCGCACACAACCGCCCCAACCCACCGCACACAGCCCCCCCCCCCCCCCACCCGCAGAGTGAGAGATCAGTAAACACCTTTATTTGCTCATAACCAAGACACC
>JASANS010002365.1:0-68188 GCA_030849605.1 Wallacemonas sp. 195SL | reverse complement strand
CCTTTTTTTAATGTTTACCAGTTGCGTGTAGAAAAAGAAAAAAAAACGTAAATGTGTCCATGTCACATGCATTCAGGAAGACAATCAGCACACACGAAGAGCAACCGCAGCCTCTCTCTTGCTCGCTTTCCCTCTGACCAAAAAAGGGGGGAGAGGAGTGTGCATACGTCGTATCACGGTTCACAACGACGCTTCTCTCTCTCTCCCTTTCTATTGATTTCATCGTTAGCATCGCCCGTGTTCTTGCCGTGACGATGCCTGTCTTTCGATAGTCGTCTATTCTCCAAACCTGCTTTTTTTTTTTTTTGAAGTGGCTTGCTGGTGAAATGCCAAGTTCATGCCGAACAGCTGCAGATCACTGCACACCGGACAGCACTCTCGCGCGCTCTCTCACTCTCATTCTCCCTCCTCCCCCCTGCTTCGCTCACGTATTGTACTTGCACACAAATCAAAGGAGATCGCACGAACAACACAAGAAAACGAAACAAGCCTATACACGCACACGCACGCACAAAAAGGTAATCATGTCGCAGCCGGTTCCCGTCAGATCTGGAGCACCGCCGCGCACGCTTTTTGTCCTCATAGACATTGACAACACCTTGTACAACTACAACGACACGGGGTTTGGTGAGGAAATGCATGATCGCATTTTTGAGTACGTCGGCAAAACTCTTGGCTTCACCCCTGAGGAGGCTGCCGCCAAGTCGGTCGAGTACTACCACGACTATGGTCTCTCTCTGCACGGCTACGTCAAAGATTACCACATTGACGCGAAGGAGTACAGCGATTACGTGCATCAGTGCTCCTACGACCGGCTACAGTACAATGCGCCTCTCGTGGCGATGCTGCGTCGGCTGCAGTTTCGCGACCCGGCCTCGCTTGCTGTCGTCCCTTCGCCCTCCTCCACTGCTGCTGCTGCCACAAGCGAGGGTGCTGTGACAAATGGTGCGCATCACCTCTTCTATTTTACCAACGCGAATCGTCCTCACGCCCGGAAGGTGCTGACACCTCTCGGGCTGAAAGACATCTTCACCCGACCTCGTCCCGCCGGCTCGCCTGTCAACACGCACCACAAGACCTACGACCAGGAAGGTTTTGATGAGGCGCTGGAGTGGCTTGGCTTCTCGTACGAGGATCAGTGGCGACTCACAGCACCGCGAAACGCCAACAAGCCCATGCAAGAGGCCTACGAAGCCATATACACCGCCATACATGACTGGATTGCATCGGACGAAGCTCTTCTGTTGGCGGGCACGGCGAAGACGCCTGTGGAGGCCGCACCATCTCCCCTCGAAACCGCACACCGTCGTGAGCACTTGAAGGCGGAGAACGTGGTGATGGTAGATGACTCACTCATGAACCTGGTCGCCCCGCTGGAGCTTGGATGGAAAGCGGTGTGGTTCGCGCACGACTCCCAAAAGTTGCCAAATGCGTTGGACACGGCGAAGAAGGGCCCTCTCATGGCCAAGGCCTTGGCAGACGGTCGTCTCAAGGTCATCCACGAACTTTTGGAGCTCGAAGCCGCGCTGAATGAGCTGGCGCAGTAGTTGAAGGCGACACAAGCGTTTCAGTCATTCATGTGTGTATCTCTCTTCACCGCGTAAGCGTTTCCTTATCGTGTGTGCAAACCATGTCATCGAACACATTCAAAAAAAAAAAAGTGAGGGGCTCACAAAGGTGCGCGTAGTGCATACGCCTGGGACTCCCACCACAACGTCAGCCCGCGTCTCTGTCTCGCTGGGGCTCCGCGGCATCCGACCTGGTGATGCTTACTGACACTAACAGTGACTATGACTGCTCCTGCTGTTGCTGCGGAAGAAACCACACAGGAATGTGTGCGTATCAAAGAAAAAATAATAAAGGAATGAATAATTACGCATACTATGTGTGTACAAGATTTAGGCGCGAAAGGCCAACAACAACAAGAATATGAATGTCTAGATGGGGATCGGCAGGGCTGCCGTCATGATTCTACGCCAAAGCACTGCCGCTTAGTTCAATCTGATTATTATGATTTTTTTGCTGCCCGCGCAATCAGATTCAACGGCTGTAATCAAATGTGTGTCCGTGTATGTGAGTCTCAGGACATCTCTCCTCTTCTTCCCCTTTTCACTCAACCGCCATCGCTTTCGCACTTCTTTTCCTGTGTATATTGGTTTTAAGAAAGAATACATTTTTCTCTCTCTCTTTCTCCACAACAAAGTTTCAAAATACCTGTTCGTGCACAGGCGCAGCGGGAAAAAATATATAGAATCTCGCACAGAAAGAAAAAAAAAAGGTAGCACGAACCAAAATACGCAAAACGAATAGTGAACACGATGAAGCGCACTGGGACATACCTTGTGCTTCTCGCACTCTGCCTCCTCGCGAGCCACGTGCACCTGGCGGACGCCATGATCTTCCACTTTACCGATAAAACGCCCATTTGCTTTGTGGAGGAGGCGACGGCCGAGACCGAAGCCATTACCGGTTCGTATGCGTGGGCTGCCACACAGGTGACCGCCGCGGTGAAGATGTCGTACACCGTATTCGATCCCTCCGGCAAGGCTATCGCCGTGCCGACGTCGATGGACCGAGGCTACCATAATATTCGTGTGCCGCTCTCTCATGTTCACCAGGCAGGACGCTATTTGCTCTGCGCCGCTGTTCTGGAACTGCCGCCTAAGCTCAATCTCGTCGAAACTCCTGTGCAGGTGGAGTTCATGATCGACCAAGCTGTGAAGCCGCTAGGCGAGGATGATGAGGCGGTGTTAGCGGTCCGCAAGCGTGTGCAAGGGAAGGAGGTGTTCACGTACACTGACCAAGGTGGTCAGCCAAAGGATATTCTGCAGCCCGCCAAGTACCTGGCAGAGGTCACGCGAGGTCTTCGTGACATTGATAAAGAGTTCCAGCGCATCAAGCGCGGTACGGATACGTATTTGGAGCGCCAAAAGCGTATGCGAACGACCACCGAGAGCACGTTCACACGCGTGTGGTTGTGCGCCGCATTCACTATCACTGTGATTATCATTGTGGTGTTTGTCCAGTTCCGCATGCTCAAGAGCACCATCAAGCGCAAGAAACTGCTTTGAGAGAGAAAGAGAGAGAAAGCAGAACATGCTGCACTCAACAAGACTGAAGGCCTGCGTCAAGAGAAAAAGAGGGAAAAGAACGTCGCGAAGAAGAAATTGGCACGCCGAAAGAATTGGGCGTACTCTTCTTCTTTTTCTTTTTTGTTCTTTTTTTTTCCCGTTCTCTGTCACCTCTCTCACTGGCTTGTGTTTTCTTTTTGTTGTTGTTGTTGTTGTTCCCCTCGCTGCAGAGCATGATGCACCAATGCCACGCATGGCACTTGTGATCGCATCTCATGCTCACTGTCCTCGATAATTGTGTTGTTCAGTCGTTTCTCAACTTTTGTGGGTGTGTATTTTTCTCCGTTGGAATCTGTGGGCTCAGCGCGGCAACGAAAACAGACGTATTCAATGAGAACACGTATTCAAGCCGCGATGAATGCCTCGCTTCACCGTGTATGCGTCTCGGCGTGCCACGTTGGTTTCGCTGGTGTGCATCCTGTGCCCTCACTGAAGTTCCGCCTCGGCTAAGTTTCTTCACTTTCGAGTGACCAAAGGTACCATTGCTGAGCGCGTTCAGTGTGCGTTCCATGCCCCGCCTCTATTCCCTGGCCGCCTACTGCACGGACAGAGTCATGTTCATCTGCGTAAGCCACATAAAAGCGGTTTACAAAGCATGGTTGTCCGCCCTAACGTCCCCATGTCACGGCTTTGCACAGATTAACGTATTCTCTCACCCACAAATACACCCCACACCCCACACCGCTCTCTCGCTCTCTAACGGCTTGTCTTCTCCTTTTGAAACTACAGTTAATTACAAGACCTGTAATTGTGTTCTGTTGCTGCGTTATTCAGCTCTATCCTCTTCTGATGTACTTGCACTAATGACAACTGAGAGGCTGCGACGCTTTCTCAGTGGCAGGACTGCGTCTCCCGGTACAGCAACAGACACGCATATAGCATGCCTGTGCCACGACAGCCTCCATCTAACGCTGAGGTTGGGTGACCCTATCAGCAGCCAATTGATTCAGCTGCGTGCACACCGAAAAGTAGAAAGGCCCGCTGTTATAATCCCGTCCCAGCTGCGAGTTCATGCAAGGGGCGATTCATGCACAGCGGAGAGCCAGAGACCGAGTGCGTGTGGCCCGTCCCCCGTGATGCGAGTGGTATGATTAGAAACAGTCAATTATCTCCGTTACCGGATGTTAGACCTGACGATAACCGTTGATTCTCAAACCAAGATCTGCTATGACGCTCGCTCTGCCTGTGTGTGTGTGTGTTCTGTGTGTGCGGTGTGCTGCGCTGCGCTGGTTGTGATGATACAACGTAAACAAATGACATTGTAGTTCTGATCGAATTCACTGAGGACCTGTTTTATCGAATCACTCCACTCTGACGTACCAGTGCGCGCGTGTATTTTGTGTGTGTGTGTGTATTATGTGCGGGTGCGTCACGCTGTTATAATCCCGTCCCAGCTGCGAGTTCATGCAAGGGGCGATTCATGCACAGCGGAGAGCCAGAGACCGAGTGCGTGTGGCCCGTCCCCCGTGATGCGAGTGGTATGATTAGAAACAGTCAATTATCTCCGTTACCGGATGTTAGACCTGACGATAACCGTTGATTCTCAAACCAAGATCTGCTATGACGCTCGGAATAACGGATACACGGCACGGTACTGCTTGATGTGTTTGGATACGATGAGCTCCACAGTGGCCCCTCCGAAAGACATTTTTTTTTCTGAAACCTATGTATTTCAAGGTTGCAAACGCCACGAAATATTCTTTAAAACAAACAATAATTGTATTCCCTCTGTTCTCCCTCTTTTCACGTATACTTGGAAGGGAACGCTCGCGTTAGCCTGAGCAGGAACTGTGGCCTGCGTGAATGCGTGTCCGCCCATCACTGTGTGTGTGTGTGATTGTGAGCCCCCCCCCCCTCTCCGACCTGTCATACCGGCACAGGTTGCTGGTAGACCTGTGGCTGTCTCTATGTCTCCCTTTTTTCTTCCATTTCATCAACTCCTACTCTTTCATCCTTCTGCTTTGTTACTGTTGCGTGTTTCTCGTGTTTCACATTTCTTTCTTTTTGTTTCCCATGGTTGCTGCGGTGTAGTAAGAGATACAGTAACGACAATTGAAAACTGCATTTAGCGGCCAATTTGTTCCTCTTTTTTTTTTTTGTTCAGCACAACAGCAACAGAACTCAGGAATAATGGCGGAAGAATACGATGGCGCGGACGTTCCTCTGGATGAGGATGTTGATGAACACCAACACGAGACCCAGCGAAAGCAGCGTGAATTCCGTGTGGAGATTGGCACACACGACACGCCCAAGGCAAAGACGGAGGAGATCGTCTCGCTCGCCAAGTCTGCGCTCGAATCCCTCGCTCCGGGTTACAGCCACAAGGATGCTGCGACAGCGCTGAAGCGCAAGCTTGATGAAAAGTACAGGGGTACATGGCACGTTATTGTTGGCACTCACTTTGGCGGCAACGTCACGAACGACGCCGCATCCCTTGTCAACTTCAAATTAGATGGTGTCAGTTTCCTAGTCCTGCGTTCGGGACCTCCCGACCGGCCGTTGTCTGCAGATGGTGAGGCCGCACAGCAAACAGAATGAACAATCAAAGAAGGATAGAGAGAGAGACAGAGAAAGATCCAAACTGAGAAAAGGGGGAGAAACAAAAGTACTGATGATGCGATGAGAGCGGCTGTTGTTCTTAATCTATTACGCTTTGTTTCTCTCTCTCTCTCTTTCTTTCTGTCTCTCTTCTAAACATTCGCAAACCCTCTGCTTTGATACACAATGTACGATAGCCGCGTGCACATTCTCGGCGCATTCAATCTCTTTTTTTTCTTCTTCTTCTGTGTCAAACCCTTATGTGGTGAACATGTAAGATGGAGAAGCAACAACAAGAACAACATATAATGGAGGTTAAAAGACAAGGAAGACTGGAAAGAACAGTGACCTGCTGCCTCACGCCTTGTACGCGTTGTCTGCACACATAAAGCAGCGCAAGAGGACAGTAAATGGACTTGAAAAGAGTGAAACAAGTCCCATGCATGTATCTCACGCAATGCGACGTGCCCCTGAGGTAAGTGCGTGGGCTCACACCGTGTCCTTTGTCCTTCATTCTTTCCACTTTCTTCTTCCTTGCGCTTTTTTTTTCTTTTGAAAGAGCTGAATCGATGTTGTGTGGCTTGTTCACGAGGAGTCGCAGGCACGCAGGGTCTGCGTATGACCTTGCGACATGTCTCTGTGACTCGCCACATGCTTCGTAGTTTTTTTTTTCTTTCTTTCCCTCCCCCACTTTCCTGTCCCTTTTTTCTCATGCCTTCTTCTCTCCCACTCCCCCCCCCCCCCTCCTTCCTCCATTTTCTCATGCATGCAAGAGATACATCTCTGTGCGTGTGTTTCTTTTTTTTTTTTTGTTATCCTTTCTTATTCTGTGTCCTCCTATCCTGTGCTTATACGTGACAGCGAACCCATGCCATCGAAGAACACCAAGAAGAAACTGAAGGCGCTCGGCAAGCACGGCAAGGAGTGCCGGCAGGCAGGAAAGACGGTGTACGACGCAGATGGACACTGGATAGGACCCACCGCGCAGCATCAGAACGAGATGCGTCAGCTGAAGAACCCACTTTTCGACCGCTACTACAACGAGCTCCAGGCGCTAGGCGAGGTCACGGCCATCACGAAGGGCACACGCAGTGTCATCGCGGATGTTCCCAGCGCGGATGCCGTTTCTGCCGACACCGTCGCCCCTACCGCGTCTGCCGCTGCGTGGGCACATGAGATGCAACTGTTTCGCCAGACGCTGCCAACCACGTTTTGGATCAACGACACTGATCCTCTCGCCGCCAAGGTGCGCAGCTTCATGGAGACGCTGCCAGCCGATGTTGCGCAGCCTATTCCGTGGTACCCGATCGAGGGCATGGGGTGGCGCGTGTTGGCGGACAAGACGGAGCTCCGCAAGCGGCCTGAGCTGCAGCAGCTCCGCCAGTTTCTCATCCAGCAAACCGCCCTTGGCAGCATCTCTCGCCAAGAAGAAGTTTCCATGATTCCTCCTTTTCTGCTCGACATTCAGCCCAACGATGTCTGCCTCGATATGTGCGCCTCGCCGGGCTCGAAGACGGCACAGATGCTTGTCGCACTCGGACGTCACAAGATGGTGCCGTACGCCTCGCCAGACTCGCCCTTCCCATTTGACTACCAAAGTGGTGGCTTAGTCATGGCAAATGAGCTGGATTCAAAGCGCGCTAACATGCTTGTCTACCAGGTGAAGCGCCTGCGCATGCTGTTCCCGTTTGCTCTCTTTACCAATCACGATGCACGGTACTTCCCCGAGCTCCGTCTGCACGCGGGTGGGGCTGAGGCCAACCCTGACCAGTACGATGTTCTCAAATTTGACAAGATCCTCTGCGACGTTGTCTGTTCTGGCGACGGCACGCTGCGCAAGGCACCGCACGTCTTCAAGATTTGGTCACCGAAAGAGGGTATCCATCTGCAGAAAACACAAATTCATATCGCACTCCGCGCCTGCCATTTGCTGCGCGTGGGTGGTCGGCTCGTCTACAGCACCTGCTCGCTGAACCCTATTGAGAACGAGGCAGTTGTCGCGCAGCTCATTCACAGAACAGGCGGCGCGATGAAGCTCGCGGACGGCCGCGCGTTGCTGCCTCAGCTCGCGTGCTCGCCTGGTATGACGACGTGGACAGTCACAGATATCCGCGGCCGTGTCGTGGAGAGGCCAGAGGGGAACATGCATGAGGCCCTCTTTCCGCCCAACACCCCGGGTGGCTACAGCAGCGAGGCTGTCAACGCGGTGGACCTGAGCCTCTGCATGCGTCTCTTCCCAAGCCACTGCAATGGCGGAGGCTTCTTCATCGCCGTGCTCGACAAGGTCACGGACTACAGCCTGCCTCCGCGTGCCTTGGACGATGACGAGGAGGGCGAAGAGGAGAGCGGCGCACGTCAACACGGGTTGAAGCAGAAGAAGAAGACGCAGCAGCAGCAGCAGTCGAACGAAGAGGAGAAGAGCACACACGCGCCTGACAGCGACGCGGCGACGGCGGCGGTGGCGAACGCGGCCACGTCATCTCCGACAGAACCACCCGCAAAACGTGCGCGTGGGGACGAGAGCGGCGAGGCCGATGGCGCAGCTGCGGCCGAAGACGTGCTGGTCACGACCAAGAAGCCCCAGGTGCCCCCACAGTTCATGTCCGTGCCGGAGGAAATCAACACCACATTGCGTGACTTCTACGACGTGCCTAATTTCCCGTGCGAGTACCTCGTGCTGCGGTCAGCGCAAGGGTCGCGGGAGGCCAAGCTCACGACCAGCTCACAGATCACACTCGTGTCACGCACCGCGCGGCGGGTCTTGGCAGAGAAGGAGGACTGTTTGACCGTCGTCTCCGCTGGTCTCCGTGTGCTGGCGTTCGAGTCCATGAACCAGAACTGGCGTATTGCCAACGAGGCCGCCCCGCTCTTCGCTAAGTTTTTAATTCCCTCTCCGCTTGCACACAGTCGGGCAACACCGTCGTCTCGCGTCGTGCGTGTGACGCGACCATTTATCGAGGACATCATCGCCCACGGCGGAAAGCTCAAGTCCAAGACCATCGCCGACATCACCGACGACGCGCTTCGCCGCCAAATCGAGGAAATGCCTCTGGGTACCATCTTCTACTGTGTCGACGGCTGCCCCGACATGCCAGACACGGATGGCGTCTTTTTTACCATTGGCCTGCGTGCCCGGACGTGCATGCAGCTTCAGGTTGATCATGAAGATATTGTTGGCATGCAGCTGCGACTCGGTTTGACTCCGCACACAGAAACGGATGCCACACCGGCCGCACCCGTGCCAGAAGAGTAGCCACGACGTGTCAAGAGAGAGAGAGAGAGAGCAAAGAGCAGTGGTGATCAGCTTCAGAGGGTGCCGAGCTGCGTCCTTCTCGAGCTTTCCTGATCACTCCGTCTTCTTTTTGTTTTCACTGTTGTTTCTTCTTTGTTTCGCTCATTTAGCCCATCTGCCGCACATAATTTAATACCATGACGACTAACACTCTTTTTTTTTTTTTTTGCAATAAAAGCAAATATCAACATGACGTATATGAAAAACGCAAAATTATTGTGAATTGGACAACACATTCCTATGCCTCATTGTGCCCGAACCAAGAGGAGCGTGTGTGTGTGTGTTGGGCTTCTTCTCGTGTCTTTCCATATTTCAGTGAGGGAAAGAGGGCGAGAGATAAAAAAGAAAATGGGGCTAGCGTGTGGTGTTTGGCCCGCTGCCATCTCACAGTTGACCTTCATGCAAGAGTGTAGAGACGCACGTAGCCCTTGCTCCAGAACTCACACGAGACCAATATGCCCCCTTTCCGGTTGTGCGATGCTCATAGGGTGTGTGCGTACGTCGTGCCTCACAATTCTTTCCTTAATCCTGACCACACTCTGTGCCTCTTTTGTGCGTGTGTTTGTATGCCCTGTTTATGTTGTTATTCTCCTTTTCTTCGGGGTTATTCCGTGGTGTTTTGCGCGCTGTCATATGTGGTTAAAAGGTTTGTGAACAACAAAGCACGTTTTATAAAGCACATCTGCCATTATCAAATAAGCCGCACTTTGGGAGTGTGCAGAAGATCCAAAGACAAAAAAAGGAAAGAAAAAGAGGGAAGCAAAAAAAAAAAAGGCTGTAGGACGCACTGCTTTGGCGATCCTCTCCCGTTTTCTTTCTCACTCCCTCTCTCATAATGGCATCCGCGTCGCCGCCAAAGCACATCATTCGCACACCCAAGGAGGAAGTCCAAAAGGCCCGGGATGATTTTCGCGGTATTGAACGGTACATCACCAAGGACACCACCGTCGTTGCCCAGCAGAACCGCCTGCTCAACCGCTACCTTGATGTCGTGCCTTACGATCGCTTCGTCTATCCGTCTGTCAGCCCGGCGACGACGGAGAAAAACGCGGTGTACATCAACGGCACGTTGATTGAGTGTGCGGCGGAAGGCACGACTGTCTCGCCGCGTTTTGTGGCGTGCCAGGCACCATTGCCAGCGGGCTTGTTTGCCTTCTTCAGTGCGCTCGTCTCTGGGAAGATCACGCTGGTGATGATGCTCACCTCGTTGGAGGAAGGGGGTGTGCCCAAGGCGGATCAGTATTGGCCTGAGAGCCCGAAGAAGGGCGCGACGCTCATCATTCCCTCTCCTGACGACCCAGGGCAGGCGTGGGTGGTTGAGCAGGCGGAGGACGAAGATGTGGACACGGCTCTCCGCATCACCCGACGCGTGTTGCGGGTTTCCAAGAAGAGCCACGCGAGTGGCGCGACTGGCGCCTCGTCGCACACCATCACACAGGTGCAGTACACGGGCTGGCCAGATCACGGCGTCCCGTGCTCCACCGACGCCTTTGGTTACCTCATCCACGAAATCGAGAGATACGACGACGCACACAGTAAGTCTCCGCTCAGCGCCACGTCGGAGATGCTGCCAGGTAAGAAGATGTCTGTGTCAGAGTCTTCCCCCGCCGTCACGCCACCTGTCGTTGTGCATTGTAGCGCGGGAGTAGGGCGAACAGGCACCCTCATCGCCGCCTACGCTGGCGTCCAGATCGCCAAAAAGAAGGGAAGGACGATGGACACGCTGCCGACGCTCGTGCTGGAGATGCGTAAACGCCGGCCCTACATGGTCCAGCGGTTTGAGCAGTACCTCTACGCCAACACCGTCATTCTGGGGCACTGTGGGGCCGATATTGCCGCCTTCAAGCCCGAGATGGATGACGCAGTGGCACGGTACAATGCGGAGCTGCAGGAGCGGTTCAGACTCATGATGGCCGCCCAAGGCAAGAGATGACCTGAGCGGGTATCTTCTAAGACGCGATGCGCGACTACCCGTTCTCGGTCTTGCTTCCTTGCTTGTTTGGTTTCCCCGCACGCTGTTGCATTTCTTTGCACACATTCACACACACACATTCACACACTTTTTCCTCTTTTTGTTTTCTTTGGCGTAGTTTGCAGTGACGCTTGGTCAAATCGTTTCTTTTCTTCTTTGGGTGGGTATATGCTTATATCTGTTTCTTTTCCATTCCTTTCTGCCACGTTTGTGTGATCAGCCACGGTTTTCTTTTTTTGTTTTTGTTTTTGTTTTGTTTTCCCACCAGTGGCTATATGAGAAATTGGGAATAAACGTTTCCTTTTTTTTTTTTTCTAGTCACACAATGTGTGCGTGTGTGTTGTTGTTCGTGTATTTTCTCCTATTGTTGTTGGTATCATTTCTTGCTTGCTGTGCTTTGTCCTTTGACGTTCGCCACATCGGAGGACCAGCTGCATGCCCCTGCGACATGCCAGCGCATCCATGGCGGAACGGACGTCGTCGTCCGGCGACATCTGTCTTGACACTTTTTTTTTTTCTCTTTTCTCAATTAATGACTGTGTGTTTTGGTGTGTTGCTCAGCCTAGGCAACCACTGCCACGACGACTTTCTCTTTTTGCCTCTCTCGTTTTTTTTTTTCTCCACGTGTGACTCTACGTGACGGACTAGTGCTGAAAGCAAGGCAGAGACACACGAAAGAGGGGACTTGTCAATACTCCTCCATGCGAGGAATTTGAGACTATAAGCGACGTGATAATGCGTACTGAGCTGTCGAACACGTCCGTTGTGCGTGAAGCCAGAACAAAGCAACACCCAAGAAGGGGAAAAGTTATTTAAAAAAAAAACTGTCTGTGGGCCGTTCGCGTGATCTAAGAATGCCACACAGACACACAGACACAGGTCAATCACCAAATACAGTATCATAGCACACACTGTCGTTATTTGCCGTTTGCTGGCTCCCGCGGACTATTGTGGGAGGCCCGCGGTGCAGACGGCCACGGAAACGAGCCTTGAAGGTGTCACGAGACGCCGCGCTCATTGCTTGCCGGCATGTTTCGCCTCACTCCCAATTATACCTTGCCATGTATTCCTCATTCCTTTTTTTCCACTTCTCTTCTGCGTCCTTATTGCTTCCATCTTTTTTTTTGTTTGTTTGTTTCTTCTTACTGTTTGGAGTGGCGGGAGACAGAAACAACCGTACCCATCACCAATAGAGCACGCAGGAACAACTGCTCGATCACCCTTGAAGAGGAAAGCAAATCACACTTGCACGACGGAAGTAAGCAAGAACACACAGACAAACAGACAGACAGACAGACATAGATAGAAATAGTGTTGACGCAGATGCCTCGACACAGCAAAGGTGAGCCAAGCCACAAGAAGAGCTCCAGCTCACGCTCTTCGCCTCTGCTTCAGAGCCAGTCCCACGCGACTACTCCTGTGCGACGTTTTCAAGCACTGCTGCGCCGTGAGTCGCCCTCCACGGGATGGGGCTTCTTGACGTACAAGAACACGTGGCCATTGTGCATTGGCAGCACCAGCTCTGAGCCTGGGTTTGTCGTGACGGAGACTGCCGCGCAGAAATTCATTGATTGCCCTGCTGCGGCAAGCATGTTCTTCTCAGCCGCCTCGGCCTCACCTCAAGGCAATGAGGCGAAGTCTGGCTCCGAACACACGGCACTCATGCCCATCTCGGCTCTCGGCGTGTCAGCCTTGCAGAAGGGTGACGTCATTGTCGGCATTAACGGCGTGCTTCTGTCCTCGCGCGAGCAGGCCGATCAACTGTTCCGTATTTCTCATGACAAACTGACACTACTGCTTGAGCGTCGAGGCGGCTCTGCCCTGACCCCTATTGTCCTACCGCACTCCACCGCCGCCACCAGCGCGACAGCTACGGGGTTGCGTGATCTTCCACGGCCTCCGTCATCGGCTGCGCCGCACCCGGCTCTTCACAGCGACGCAGCGCCGGGTAAACGCGCGACTCTCTTGAACAACCTGCCGCGACCTGCACAGACAGCTACAACGCCCTCGGAGGTGCCAAACGCAGGCCTGAGCACGCTCCCTCGCCCCGCGCTGGCCAACGCAGAGAGCCACCATGTCTCGCGGTTTGGACTACCCGCGCCACCGTTGGCGCGCATGGCACCTACAGCCGCGAGCCTCCCTCAGAGCACGGCACAGGCGGAGACGACAACGCACGCCACCGTGTTCCACACATCGCTCTCCAACGAGGATGAGGAGGAGATTCAGGAGGACAGAGAAACCACCACACCCTCGTCGACCCCACGACCTGCACAGCGTGACTCGTTGGCGCTCTTGTCATCGCCAGAGGCAACCGCACGAGCCCCTGCGAGTCGGAGTGGGTTCTGGCGCGATCCGCTGCAGCCCGTTTACGTGTGTCCGCCGCACGCAGGTACGCACCCCGATGTGGCGCAGGAAGCACGAGACACGATGACGGCGTCCTCCAGCAGCTCTCAGAGCAGTGATGTTATGGGTGTCTGCCTTGATCGTCTCACCCCAGCACAGAGACAGGCACGGTGCGCGGCGCTGAGTCACGCACTCGGGCCATGTTCAGCCGCCGTGACGCGTGCAAAGGAGGCCGCCGACGTCGTCGATGCCCACACCGCCGCCACGACTGATGCCCTCGACGACGCCGAAAAAGAGCACGAACAAGAAGAAAAAGAAGTAAAAAGTGTGCTCTCTGGCAACGCCCTTCTCCAAGTTGTCCGAAGATTACCGGTGACGGTGCGTTCCGCCGTGTACGATCGCAGCGACTGTCCCTTCACCGCCTCCGAGGGCTTCTCAGAGGAATTCCACAAAGCTGTGCAAGCTACCGTGACGCGACTCGCACTACACCGTGAAGATCGCCTGCCGGCCCCGTCGCAGAAGGCCCACCAGGAGACAAGCGAGAGCAGCGCGATGAGCGACGTAGGGGGTCAGGGGTCTGGCCCCAAAGCGGTGCCGACTGCAGGCGAGCTGACCGTCGTGGACCTCTTGCTGAATGGACGCTACGACCTCGTTCTCTACGCACAGACTCTCACACCAGAACCCGCTAGCACGACGACGCCACATGACGTGTTGTCAGCATCACGCGGGCATGATAAGCCCAACGAGGGGGAAGACGGGGATGAGGTGGTGGGCTCCTCTCCCTTTTCTCTAGAGAGCACACACGAGCGCATTGACAGTCTTCAAGCCTCCTTCTACCAGGTGATGGACGCGTACGTGGCGGCGCGTCGCTCCGCGATCGCCATGCGTACGGAGCAAACTGCCGCCGCCCATGCCACGGCGCGCCACTGGGTAGAAGCGTTCGAAGCCTTTATGAAGAAAATCGCATCCCCAGCTGACGTGTCGGAGCAGTCCGCAAACGCCAGCGCCACGGCCTTCACACGAGGTGGTGATGATAGCTCTAGCAAGCGCAATCGGAAACGCCTCCTCAGGCGCATCCGTGAACATGAGCGTACCCGTGAGGACGCCGGGGCGAGCGGTGGTGGTGAGCGGCAGCAGCACCAACAGCAAGCCTACGCAGCCATGGCGCAATTGCTGACACAGCTGCAGAGTCGAGGCCTCGCCAGAAGTCACTCTCGCACTGAGAACCGCCGGCACCATGCACAACCGCAAGAACAGCCCGTGTACGAGGAAGGAGGTCCGCGCCGGCGTCTAGAAGGTGATGCAACCGCGAGCGGTGTACCCACGACACTTGACACGAGGAATGACTCGGCGGCGTCTGCGCGTGTGCGTCTGTATCGGCCTCCTCAGTTTCCGTCCCCGCCGAGCACCACGACCACAACGGATGGCTCTGCACACGCCACGCAATCAGCAAAACGTGAGAATACGCCGTCCAGTCGATTTGATTTGCCAGCACCTCCTCCGCGGCGGCAGTGACAGGGCATCTCCTCCCCCCCCCCCCCTCCCCGTACCTGTGTGCGTTTGTGTGTGTGTGTGTGTACACTCATGCGCCTATCAGAAGTGAGATCTTGGGAAGAGGCCGTTGTCCAGGTTATGTTGGCGAGGAAACAGAGAAGAGAGAAGCAAGCTGACCAGCGGCGATCGATGTAGTCCTCTCGTTTGCAATTTTAGATTTACGTTTTGTTCTTACGACACATAGAGAAAAATAGAAGGCACAATGCTCTTGAAAGACTAACAGTGTGCGTTGATCGATGCTCTTTCTCTCTCTCTCTCTCTCTCTCTCTGCGTGTGTTCAAACGCATGTACTATGCCGCTCTCTTCGGCTGTCGTGTGGTGTGGTGCCGTTATTGTCGATGGCTACAGGTGACTGACAAGAAAGACTGTGTCGCACTTGTCATCCATTCTCCGACGAGCGCGGCTGTCTGCTTGGCTCTCTCTGAAGAAGCCAGGATTGGTCACAGCATGCATTGTTAAGTCCTATTTTCCCTGTAAACCGTCACTTTCCTTCTCTTTCTCTCTCTCTCTTTTTCCCCTTGCTCTCCACATTGGACCACTGCCCTGTACTGGCTCTTCTCCTGGTTTTTTTGATTGGCCTTCTTATTCGTACAGATGGAAACAATCGAGTACGAGTTCGCCATCACAGACAAGCGCCTCCGTCGACGAAGGCTGCGACAGGCCGTGCTGGCTTTTCTCTCCGACGCAAAGGCATCGACGAGCAGTTTGCACGCAATTGGTCTGGTCGTGTCTGTCCCTTCGCTTTCCAGCACACCATTTACCCCCGTCGCCGTGCCGACGCGAAAGAATGCGACGTCAAGCACCGCACCAGCGAATGCCAGCACGGTGGAGACAGGGGTGAATGCTCACATGACTCAGAAAAGCAAGAGCGAGGCCAAGTCCACGGCTCCCGCATCATCGTCCTCTACCTCGGCGAGCACAGCGCGTGTGCAGCCGGGAGCAACGGCCTCGAGGAAGACGCAGCTGCAGCGATTACGGCACAGCCAGCGCATCGCTGCCCAGCGTGCGTGCTACGCCATCACAGAGGCTCGCCTCTCCCAGGCCAGAGACGACGCCCGTGATTGCCAGCACTGGCTGCTGTCCATCATGCACACCCTCCATCAGCGTGAACTTGCCGTCGTCGTGATTGCCGCTCTGCGTCCGCGCACCGTACAGGACCTGGCCTTTGCTCGGCTCTGGCAATACGGTAGTGAGGCCCCGCGTGCATCTCCTCTGCGGCAGGCCGACCTCGTGTCCGTCTCGTTCGCCTCCGAGAAGCTGCTCGTGGGGTGGAGTGCCAGGTACGATGACACGGAGGAGCCGATGCAAAGTCAGAAGAACAAAAAGAAGAAGCCGCCACGCTTCGTCCTAGAAGATCTCCTTCTGCCTCACCAAAGCCTGTTGCTGGACTTGACGTGGTGTGCGGAGGCAGGTCTGCGTCGTGCACCATCTAGACCAGCGCCATTGTTGGCCTCCGCGGCGCGTCGTGGTGGTGGTGGCGGTGGCGGTGCGTCGCGCGACAACCACCTCACTCCGATTGCGCGCGCAGAGCTTTTCTTTTCGTATATCCTCCCTACGCTGGAGTTCCCCAAAGGGGGAAACCGGTCTGCTGGCTGGCTTAACTACCACGTGTGGCTCCCTCTCTACACCGCTGCGCTGCAGCACGAGCGTGACGTGGCGTGCGATCGGGCGCGTGGTGGTCGTAGTTTCGGACACGACGACAACGACGCGAATGGCGAGAGTGATTCTCAGAGCCGGCGCGGCGTGTCGGGGGGTGAGCGTGTCCATGCGAGTGTTTCTGCCTGCTGTGCGCACATGCGGAATCTGTACCACGCCTTCTATGGGCATCCAAAGGCGGTTGGTCACCGTCATGCCTGGCGGCTCTGCGCCGGGTACGGTGGGTCAGTTGCGTCCCTCCTTGACCCGTCTAACTTGGTTCTCGTTGATGAGCCCGCACTCACACGCGCAAAGAAGTCTAAGAAGCCGATATCCACCAGACGACGTGATCGTGGTCGCAGTGCAAAGCCGCGAGGCGTGCTGAAGAGCCGCGTTTTGACCTCTGCTGCTGCTGCCGCTTCCACCCGGTGGTGTGCAGGTTTGCTGCCCGTGCGTGACCTCCGCGATGTCTACGCCACGCTCGCGGTGTTGGTCGCGCAGGATCAATCCGATCTCCACAGTGCCGCCTTGGCTGTTCACCGCGGCATGTGTCGACGCGCGTTCCTCGCCGGGCGGCTCCTTCATGGGGCCCCGCCGCTGGAGACCATTCTGCTGCGGTCGGTACCTCTTCCACCGCGTCGCACGTCGAACTCCGCCAAGAAGGCGTCGGTAGCCGCACCAAAGGCCACGAAAGCGACGAAGCTGTCAGCGTTGGGCAGCTCGAAGCACGGTGGCAGTGCTCGCTCGTCCAAGAAGACACGCGTCGTGGATGCGAATGCGTCATCTGGCAGTGCCAGTAAAAAGGCCGTGGCGAGGGCAACGACGCTCAGCGCATTGCTGTCCAAGGGCCGTCGTGCACTTATCCGCAGACGACGTGCGTTGCGGGCAGTGGAGAGCGTGACCTCACTCGGCACGAAGCCTGGCGCGTCATGCACGAAGGTGGGTCCGCAGAAGCGAGGACGCACGGTGCCTGTGGTGGGCCATGAAGAGCCGACGCCATCTGACCCGAGTACACACAAGGCTCGGCGGGTGGAGAGCGGCGCTAGGGAGGGCACGACAGCCATTGAAAAGGTAGAGGCGACGACACTGGAGGACATCGGGCTAGGCTGGGTGGAGGATGTATGACGCACGCGCCCGCCACGATTGGCTGTGTTTGGTATGTGTTGTTGGTGTTTGTGTTTTTATTGCGCGTAATAGCAACTAAACGGATAAGCAAGTCTCGAATAAATAAATACAGGTTGTAGGTCCCTCTCTCTCTCTCTCTCATGGTGTCTTGTTGGTCGCCAGACGTGCTGTTTGCCTCTTGGCTGACGCACACACACACACACACACGCAAGACGCACGTGGAGGCAGCACAACTGTAGGGTCCAATGGCTTACCTGACTCGTTCGCTATGTTGTCTCTGACAAGGTGCGCACCCTCCTCTGCTCTCCCTCTCTCTCTCACTTGGGCACTCGGGCACAAACGCAAGCACATACTCACATACGCACATATATATGATTTGTGATCTCCATCCCCTCTTCCTTCGTCCCGCTGTTGGTTTGTCTTCCTTTCTTTCTTTCTTTTCCCCTCTTCATCTCGCACACCAGAAGTGTTCACAGACACACACAAGCGCGCGCGGAGAAAACAAACAAAAAAAAAAGAAAAAGTTGTGCGTCGTGCGCTTCTCCGTGGCGGATCTGATCTGGTGCAGGGATGCTTTCAAACACGAGAACCGATAGTCCAGATGTCTCAGATGCCGAGGCCGCGCCGCATGAGGTGATTGTCCGCGAAGGCCCCGCGCCCGGCGTCAGCCAGCCCAACCCTGTCTCGACAGACCGCCCGGCCGCACACGACAACGCCAACCCACAGCTCTCCACCAGCAGCCCGCAGCAGCAGGAGGAGGAGAACCCGCGTCGCGGTGCTCGCGGTCATCTGACGCGCCGCGCGAGGGCCGAAGCGGATCAGCTGGCGAGCGCACTTGCACAAAATGCAGTGGCGCGTGATTCGGTGGGGATCGAGATGGGCTCGGAGACCTTGGATCTCTCGGAGCTCTCAACGGCGCCGACACGCGCAGGGGTACCTTTTTATCCCACCGCACGCACCCATCTGCGTCTCTTGGAGTTTCGTGCGAAGGGCCCTACAGATACCTGGGCTGCGCTCCTCGTTGGCTTGATCACGCTCGTCGTGGTGATCTGGGGCGTCGTGAGCTTGGCCACGATGGAGTCAAGTCGCAACCCATACGGATACGCTTATGGGGGAGAAGAGGAGTCCATCCGCAAGTTCGGCTCCACCGCGTTCTCCATTTGCCTCCTAGTCGCTCTTCTGGCGATGACGGTGTTAGCCGGCGGTGTGCTTCTCTTCCCTCAGTACGTCCTCATTGGCACTGCTGGGATCGGCTCGACCGTGCTCATCGCCGCCTGCGTCCTTGCCTTTCTGAGGGCTGATTTGCCTGCCGTGTTCTGCATCTTGACCATTCTCTTTTTCCAGTTTTTTTACGCATTCCTCAATCGCCACACGTTGATGCGGTGCACGGAGGCGTTGCGCACGGTGGGGCTGGTCTGGCGCACGTACCCAGCCATGGTCGTGGCCGCGTACGTCACGGCCTTGCTGGCCGTCCTGTTTGCGCTTGTGTTTTCTGGTGTGCTCATCCGCTACGCCGTCTTACTCCTCACAACAGGCGTGCATTTGGTGGAGTTCTTCGTTGTGTGGGTGTTTTTGATGATTTTTGCGTGGTTTGTGAACATCTTTCCGTGCCTGCTATCGGTGATTGTGGGTGGGGTGACGGCGACGTGGTATGCCCTCGAGGGCGATCCCACCGCAGGGCACGACCCGCCGCTCTACACCAGCCTTAACCCAACCTTCTGGATGACCGTGCGTGCGTTCTGGACAAACTGCGGCACGGTGTGCCTCGTCGCGGCCCTCTCTGTGCAGTCGTCGTGCTGGCACTGGATGTCTGAGGGGCTCTCACAGGTCTCTCTTGTGGCACGTTGCAGCTGTTGGCAAAACTGCGCGGGATCCCTCTCGGCCTTGACCGAAAGCGCCTACCGCTCGTTCAATTTGTACTCGTTAGTGCGGGTCGCGACGTCGGGGGATGACTTCATTCACGCCGGGCCCAGCGCGTACCAGGTCGTCTCTCGCTGCCAGGACTTGGAGTACTTTCGTCATCGCCTGCACATTCTCACACCGATTCTAGGCTTCTACGTTGCCAGCGTGGGTACTCTCATGCTAGCTGTGTTCGGCTCGCTTTCCTTTTCCCTCGGCTGCTACGCACTCTTCGCGACGGTGATGCCTCTTGTCACGTTCATCCCGCTCGTGCACCACACCTTGCGGGCATTGCTCTTTTGCTACGCGCTGGATAAGCAGTGCTTGGCACGTGCCGCACCTGCGCTGCTTTTGGAGATTGAGAGTGTTCGCGAGGACGGGGAAAGACGGTTTACCGATGCGTCGGCAGAACGAAGCGCGCCTGTTGTCGTGTCAGTGGGAGAGGGCGTTTAGCACACACACACACACACACACATGTAGTGATTGGCTTGACAGTGCGCTTCGTCTGCCCTCCTTGGGCTTTTTTGTTGTTGTTGTTGTTGTTGTTGTGTTCGTTGTTTATTATGCTTCTTCTTTTCTTCTTTGCTGAGCACATCATTTGCACACACACACACACACGCACACACAGGGGCAGTTTAGGTGAGCATATCACCGATGCGGGCAAAGCGGTAAAGGAAATGGGGAAAGCAACACGCGATTGCTATATTCATCTATGCAGTGATGAGGTGATTTCTCCCCCCCCCCCCCCTCCCTCCCTCCACCCTTTCCTCTTCGTTTCTCCTTCGCAACGCCGTATTGCTGTTTCCTCACGGTGCCAGGCGAATCTGTAGACAACACAGTGGCTGGGAGAAGCTGAAGACTTCAATAGCAAAGGCGTGTATAGGGGACTGCCATTTTTTTTTTTCGGACCCCACATTGTCGCTCCTCCCTTTAAACGGTGTTGCTGTCGTTGAAAAAGCCGCAATTTAGCAACACGTTTTGTTCAACTCTGGCATCCCTATATTCTGATTCTGATTCATCTTTCTCTTGATCTGCTCTTCCTTTCCTGCTGTTGTTGCTATTGCTTGTCATTTGCTAGTATTCGCCTACATCAGCTTGCAGAAATCACAAGCATATATCAAAAAAAAAAAAAACGTCAAACACGCAGTTTGTGGATCAGCTCGGTGTCTAGAAGATGGATTTCGCCTCGGTTGACAAGAAGCCAGCGAAGGGGGGCTACCAAGATGCGGACGCGCCGCCGGCCCCGCAAGCCAAGTACCAAGATTTTGGTGCGCAGCCGATAGAGATCCCGAATGAACTCCCTGAAGCGCAAAACGTCACCTACCCCGACCCGTCGCAAGGACCTGCAGAGGGTGTGCCCCTTTACGCGGACGAAGACATCCAGGCCGCGCCCCAACTGAAGCGGTTTAAGCTCTCCGGCTGCCGCGATGTGTGGGCTGCCGCGCTGTTTCTCGCTCTCTTCCTCATGACCGTGATTTGGGGTATCGTGAATCTAGCCAGGTACGAACTGATCGATGACGACGACGCCCCACTTGAGGAGGCTGTGGATGAGATCGGCATCGGTGGTTTCTTCGGAGTCATGGCAGGTACGGCTGCGCTTTCAGTGCTTGGCGTGGTCGGCACGATGGTGTTGATGGCGGTGATGCCGCGGAAGGTCATTCTTTTCGCCAACATCGCGTCCATCATTTTTACCGCCTTATCGATGGTGATGGCGTTCATTCTCGGTCAGGTCTGGCTCGGTATCTTGCTCATCATCGCCGTGCTGTGCAACTGCCTTTGGCTGTTCCTAGTGCGCAGTCGCATCGCCTTCTCCGGGGAACTGCTCCGTGCAGCCATGGTGGCGCTGAAGCAGCACAAGCTTATTTTTGTCGTGAACCTTGTCATTGCACTTCTCTTCTTTGGGTACATGATCACGTGGTGGGGCGCCATCCTACCGCCGCTGGATAAGACCTCAGCTCAGCGCGGAAACGGTGCGGACAGCTTCCTCATTGCCCTCTTTGTTCTTATCTTCTTCTGGACGTCGCAGGTCGTGCCCAATCTTATGCACGTCACCACCTCGGGCGTCGTTGCGACGTGGTACTTCTGTGGTAAGAAGCAGATGCCCAAGAACGCGACGATTCAATCTCTTCGCCGCGCGCTTACCACCAGCTTTGGATCCATCTGCTTCGGCTCTCTCATCGTTGCCATTATCAAGTTTATGCGCTGGCTGGTGGAGGCAAGTCGAAACAACGACAACGATGGCAACCAATTTCTGCAATGCTGCCTGTCCTGCGTCCTGCGCTGCCTTGAGGGGTTGGTGCAGTACTTCAACACGTACGCCTTTGTGCACGTTGCGGTGTACGGCTGCGGGTACATCGAGGCCGCCAAGCGCACCTTTGGTCTCGTCAAGCAATGCTTCTTCGCGGCATACTTCAACGACTGCCTGGTCGGGGACACGCTGGACATCCTCAGCTTCACCTGCTCCATGCTGATTGGCTGCGTTGTGGGCTTGATTGGCGGCACATGGCTCATCGGCATTCTCTCCTTCTTCATCGCACTCGTCATTCACGAGCTCTTTTACATGCCCATCAGCAGCGCGATCACCACAATCTTTGTCTGCTTTGCGGAGGTGCCGGAGGCGCTGCAGGAATCGGACCCGGAGCTGTACGCAGCCATTCACAACAGTGACCGTGGTGCCACGAACAACAACGCACCTCCACCGGTTTAAAAAATAAAGAAATTTGAAGGAGTGAAGGAGTGGGAAACGAAAAAAAAAAATAGAAAACATTGGAATGGGAGAAGTTGTGGTGTTGCGGTGGTTGTCACTTGCGTTCTTCCTTCTCTCTCTCTCCCCACCCCCGCCCCCTCCTGCCTTTGTGGGTCTCTATCGTCGCAAAAGACGCAGTCACACCAAATGTGCGAAGGGGAAAAACAGTAACAGACTAAACTCTTAAAAAAAAAACTGTGGTGGTGTGAGTAACACGCACATATACACACAAACGGGAACATACCAAGACCTAAATAAACCGGGAATCGAAATAATTAAACAACAGGTAACACATGCTTTTTTTTTTCTGTTTTCTTTTTCGTTGCTTCTTGTTCGTGCTCGCACGCTTCACTAAACGCCCGCAGAAAGGCTCTTTCTTTTTCTCTCTCTCTCCAGTTTTTTTTGTGTGTTTCGTTCTGACACAACTTGCTTTTTTTTTCTTTATTGCGTTGTTCGGGCATTCTTTTCCCATCATATCGTTTCTCGTCATGACGTACATTCGTCTTTTTTTTTGATTCTTTTTTTTTCCTTCTTCTTATTTCTCCTGTTGCTCAGCTTTGTTTCACAAAGTGGTCGTATTATACACGAACGCAGATATCTATACGCACACGCACGCATCGACCAATAATGGCAACATCATCATCAACTTGAATAATAAACGAGTACAAGGCACACGCTTATCGATGCCAATATACACCACCGCGGCAGTAAGCTGTGAGCTGGCAACAAGAATAAAGGAGCGAGATGCGTTGAAGGTTGGGTGCATTCTGGAATGGAGGTAGAGGTAGGAATGATGCTAGTCTCGTCCCCCCCCCCCCCCTCCCTCCCTTGGTATTGTCAGTTCTGCTATCCTCTCTATACATGCTTCTATCTTGCAGATGTCCGCTCGCCCTTTCCGTGCAGTGGGCTCTCAAGCCGCAATGTCTTCTCACGATGCACATGATGCTCTCTCTCTCTCTGTGTGTCTCTGCTTCTGTGTGTGTGTGTGCGTGTTTCTGAATTGTCCTTTCTCTTTCTTTGCAATGTCGTGTGTGGACAGGCTTACGCACCCGTTAGGCACCTCACACCTATAGATACGATTGCCTGCATCCAAAGACAAGCCAGCGACCTGTCCGCCGGCACTCCATACATACATATATTCTCATATACCCTCGAGACCCACATAGACATTTTTTTTTCTCGTCTCTCCTAGGCCCCTGTTGTTGTTTTTTTTTGCTCCGTTTCCTCTCAAAAACATGCCACTTCTCTTCCAAAATCAAACGTTTCTTGTGTCCTCGCACGTTCTGGCAAGTACTGTGCACGCGCTCGAGCAGCATGGCGGCATCGTTGTGCGGCACTTCAACACAAACGTCACGTGCGGCGTGGCCGCAGATAGTTCTTCGAAGCATGACACGCTGGAGGAGAAGTTCCCGTCCGCCCTCTACTTTCGCGTGCTGCGCCTGCCCGTGGTGTATGAAACGTGGGTCCATGCGTGTGTGGCAGCTCAGGTCCTCCTGCCGTGCCGCAACCTGTGCCCAGTGGAGTCATTCTTGGCGACCTTTGCGATTCCAGAAGAGGCCCTCAGCAGCAGCGCGGACGAGAGCGATGGTGAAGCAGAAACAGAAGAAACGCAATCCCATCTGGCTGCACAAGAAAAGCAATGGCGCGACACGCTCCATGACGTGCTCGAGAACGTGTGCGGTCTCTCCCGCGCCACCGCCGCGACGGGCCTCGTCGCCTACGACCCATTGCTCCTTGACGGGGTTGAGTTCACAACGACACAGCTCCCCTTGAGCCTCAAGGCGAACGTTGTGGCTGCGCTGCAATTTCTGGGAGCGTGCTACAGCCCAGACTTGACGACCCGCACGCGCTTGGTGGTGTACAGCGGTGTGGCGCGTCCAGCTCTCGCGTCTCGCGGAGTGAATGTGTTGCCGTCTTGTGGCGAGCCTGTCGGCAGCGAGTCAGTGACAATCGAAAAGCGTCTAGCGGTGCCAACGCAGGATGCTCAGGTGCCTCACACGCCACTCCGATCCTCCTCCTGTAGCTCGTCCTGTACATCGTCGTCATCATCATCATCACCTGCGGCTGTTGGAGCTGCTGGAGCCACGAAGACTCCGCAACCGCCACAACACCAACACGAGGACGAGCGAGAGAAGGAAAATGGTTTTCTGTGCCCAACACGCGGGAGCGATGCGACACGGGGTCAGTCCGCCCTGCGCACGCGATCCCCGCGGCCGCCCTTACCCCAGTCAAAGCTCGCCGTCGCCTCGGCACTGGGCATGCTCTGTGTGACCCCGAGCTGGGTCCAGTCGTGCCGATCTTCTGGGGCTTTTCCAGGTTCATCTTGCCTGTTCACACACACAGACTCGTCCACGCTAAGCACACCAGGGATCTCTCCGACACCCACACGAACGAGCCCGAGTGGTTCTTGCAAGGAGTCAGGGGCAGCCGCCGTGCCCGCCGCGCGTGCTCTTAGAAAGCGACAGCGAGTGAACATGTCGTGAGTGTCGATGCGAGGGCAGGAAGATGTGTGTGTGTGTTTTCCGCCATTGTCCATTGTGCACAACACATAGATCCAAGGAAACGTAATGGAATAATAGTTGACAGACTCCCTTCTCCCAAAAAAATCAAATGCAGGGCAAGCACACGTGTGCTTCGCTCGTGTTGTGCTTGATTGTGGGTGTTGGGCTCTCCATCTCCATAGAATCTCCCTCAGATGCAGCTACATAGATACATGCCAAGGCTATATATGTTGTTTGTTATTGTTTTGCTAAAAAAAAAAAAACTGACCCCCTCGTTTTTGCACTGATTCTTATCGTTTCGTGTTTTATATTATTGGAGTTCTCTTAAGAACTCTCCCTGAAAAAAAAAATACATCAAAAGTAAACACGTGGCCAGAGCAGCGGTGAAGTGGTCCGACCCGACGCCTGCACATCAACAGCCTCCATGCACAAATGCGCAAGCCACGCCGAAGTGAGTGGAATACTACTCCTCTTCGTCTACAAGCACACATTCTCGTGTTGTGCCTTAATGTGCTCCTTTTGTTTTCTTCTCCTGTGTGTACAAGGCGCACATCGACTTTGAGCACATGATTTCATTATTCTTCTCGCGCAATTCACTCTTTATCCTCTTATTGGCTGTTTTTATTTACGTGTGTGTGCGTGTGTGTGTGTTGGCCATTTCAACAGAAGCACGAACAGAAGCGCACAAACAACACCTTGAATCGGGTTTCACAACTTGTCATCTTTTTTCTTCTTGTTTTTTTTTCTTACTCTCTTACATTTTTCTTTTTTCTAGTTCGGCACTCGCGCACAGCTTGGAATGTTGAGCCGCGAAGAAGACAATACCGCAGGTGTGTGTGTCGCACCCCCAGCCACCGCGCGGCTGCGCTCGGCCGCGGCAAGCAAAAACAATGGCCTGTTCAACTACGTCTCCCAGTACGTGGATCGCCTCCTACCCGAGTCTGACCGCGCCATGAAGGTTCTTCTCGTTGACGTCGCGACGTTGCCGATCATCTCCATGGCTATCTCTCAAACCGCCCTTCTTCAAAAGAGTGTGTTTCTAGTTGATGATATTGGTGGCGGGCGTCAGCGCAAGCCGATGAAGAACATGCATTGCATCATCTTCATTCGACCTGAACTCTCCAGTGTCGATGCCGCGTGCACAGAACTGCACAAGGCCAAATATCAGCGCTACAGCATCGTCTTCTCTGGGCCGACGAAGCCGGAGTTCTTGGATCGACTGGCGCAGGCTGACTTGGACCTTTTGGTGTCGAACGTCGAGGAGATTTTCTGTGACTTTAGCGTGGTGAACAGGGATGCTTTCATGACAGAGCTGCTCACACGCTCTGCTATTCGTCAGGAGCACATGCTGCTCTCCACGGGCATCTCCGATCAGCATATTCAGCGCGTAGCGGAAGGCCTGGCCACACTGTGCGTTGCCCAACGCCGCAAGCCTTTCATTCGCTTTCAGGGGAGCAGCCCTTTTGCCCGCCGCGTCGCGACCGCCTTGACAAATATGTTTCGCAATGACCTCGAGCTCTACGATTACAAACATCGCGAGACGACGCTTCTGATTCTGGATCGCTCCGACGACCCCGTCACGCCGCTCCTCACCCCGTGGACGTACCAGGCCATGCTGCACGAGCACATTGGCCTCTCCCACAACACCCTCCACCTGCCAGCCGAAGTCAGCGGTGCTGATGAGGCCGGCTACGTCTTCTCCGAGCAAGATGACGTCTTCTACGCCGCGAACATGTTCCAGAATTGGGGTGACTTATGCAACAACGTGAAGATGTACGTGGACAAGTGCAAGGAGGCCCTCAATATTGATCGCTCCACCGCCACCATGGAGGAGCTAAAGGACTTCATGCAGCGTCTGCCGCAGACACAGAGCCTGACCGGCTCCGTCACAAAGCACACCACCGTCACCAGCTACCTCTCTGGCGTGATCAAGAAACGCGAGCTGCTGGACGTTTCTCTGCTCGAGCAGGACATGATCAGCGGACACAATGAGAAGGATCACTTCCAGCGGCTGCAGCGCCTCGCGACACACCCCAAGATTGACCTTCAGGATGTACTACGTCTGTGCTTGCTCTATCACATGCGCTACGAGACTGCCTCGGTGGCATCCGCGGCGTCAAAGACTGGTCCCTTTTTGGATCGCTTGAGCTCACAGCACACCAATCTTCTCCGGCGCTTGCGCGATTACTACGGCACCACACGCTCGACAGATGGCCTCTTTGCCGAAACCGGCGTGATGGCCAGCATCGCGCGCACGTTTGGGGATGTCGGCAACATCTACACACAGCACGAGCCAGTCTTGAAACGCACGCTTCAACAAGTCTTCTCAGGGCGGCTGGACACAAGTGCGTACCCGTATATGAAGCCGCTGGTACCGCAATCGGCAGAGTTCAAGCCGCGTGAGGTGGTGGTGTTCATGTGCGGCGGCTACACGTTTGAGGAGGCCGCGTTGGTGCGCGCGGTGAACAAGGGCACGGCGTACAAGCCCAGCGAGACGACTGGGTTCCCGCAGAGTGTGTCCACGGAGATTGGTGGCGAGCGTGTGCTCAACACCTCCACCTTTTTGGATCTCCTCGGCTCGTAGGCCAAGGTGTAGCACATGAGAGAGAAAGACGTGAGAATTGCGAGACAATAACGATTCCTGATTGACTCTTTCTCTCTTTGTGTGGGATTCTTGCTTCTTCTTCTTCTTGTCGTTGCGCATTATACTTTGCCTCTCTGTCTCTCTTTGCTTATTTTTGTTTTGTTTTGTTTTTCGCTGTGGTTTGGGTGTTGAAAGCATAGTGGTTGTTGTTTTTCCCCCCGTCGTCGTGTCTTGCTGCAGATTATCGTCTCGCTCCTTTTTTTTTTTCTCTCTTTCAATTCCTGGATCTCAACATACGGCCATGCAGAGCTGTTGCTCTCGAGAGTTTACTCCCTTTCCTCAGATCAGGATTCGTTCTCACGTCTCCTAGCAAGTCAGTACGATCTTTTATTTTCCTGACGATTTCCTATTTGGGTTCGCTGCGTCGCAAACGTCGTCTAGCTGTGTTGTAGAAGCGCGCCTTCCACGGTTTGGAGCATCGCGTGGAGGACGAACCACAGCTCACTGTTTTGCCTGACGCCATTCTGCGTTGCATGTTTTCCTCTATTTCAAATTTTTTTTTTTGCTCTTTCTCACGCTCATCTTCCTCCTCATCTGCCTCCCCCGCCCACACATTCTTCTTTTCTCATAGTGAAGCAGCAGCAAACCCAGAACCAAACCGGTGACAAGATCGTCCTGCCGCTGCGTGGCGATCCCCCCACCCCACCCCCTCTGCATAGACGGAAATACATACAGAAGAAAGAAAGAAATAAAGAAGAAGAAGTTACACAGCATTTTATTTATTTATTTGTGTGTTCATAGATGTTTCTTGACGCATCGCGCGTCACGAGTGGAAAGCGGGCCCGGCCGTGGTCTCCTTCCACGCCCAGCACAGTCACACGCGGCGCAGATCGAACCTTAACACCGCACATCGTCGCGCCCACAACGTCTAGCTCGACAACAGTCGCGCCTTTTCTTTCACTCCTCGATGGTGTGTCGACGGGAGAACTGCTCAAGTGGCTTGCCACGTCAGTGGCCGCGTCAAGCACACACACGAACACGAACAGCCGCAACACCGAGCCTTGTGGGGCTTCATCCTGTTCTCACGCGCGTTCTCTCCTGGACCCCATATTTGATGCCCAACTCGCGTCCTCGCTGAGTTGTCGTCCGCGCGATGCGATGCTGACACGCACGTGTGCGAAGCTCAGCGAGGCTGAAGCCGCACTCGGGCCAGCAGAGGCGTGTCTGTTTGAGCTGTTGGTAGACACGGCGCTGGGTCCGCTTCCACAGTCCTCTGCCTCATCGTCGCAACAACAACAACAACAACAAGGCGGGAGGATCGCTCAGAACACTGCCGTGGCACACACCACAGGTGTAGTGTCTGTCACCCACACGGCAGCCACCCTCGACTGTGAGAAGACCGATGGTGATACCGCACCGAAAGACGCCACACGCGCAGACGTTGGCGCGCAGAAGGGTATTCTGAAGCGCAGCATGCCTGTCGTCAGCAATCGCAACGAATCCGACTACACGGCCGCACACGCACAGCTCTCATCGCCATCGGTGCCGTCAACGTCGCCTGTTTGCGATGACAGCACTCTCTCCCTCACCGCCAAGCTGCTCTACGTCATTCTTGAAACCAGCGCAGTCGGTGCCACCCGCGCACTTGCAGACCAAGATGAAAGAGACCTCACACAGACAGACCGGCGCGTCGGTGCCGACGCTGACGCCGCGACCGTGTCTGCCTTGGATCTCTCACAGGACTGGGGCATCGCGGAGAAGAAGGAGAGACTCGAGTTGCTGGTGCGTGACCAAAACAGCAGCAGCACCGTCGTCGCCGTGCGCGATGTGCGCTGCGGCACAGCACGATGGGGGTGCCAGAGAGGTCACGGCGCTGGGCTCTGCACACCGTCACCGAGAGCGGCTTCGGCAGCCTCCTCCTCCGCCCCCGCTGGCCTGTCGTCGTCTCTGTTGCCCTGCTTGATGAGGTGCACCGCGCAGAGCGTGTGGCCTCCCCTCACCACGACAGCCGATGCCACAGCGGCTCGCACGTCGGCGCCTCAGGCGACGCTTTTCTCTCTCGCGTTGCCAGCCGACCACGCACGGCTGTGGCTGTCGCCTACGACGATTACCCTGATGGAATCATCCCGCGCCGTGGCGTCACGCCTGCGCTGGAGCACCACGCCTGATCTTGTCCTCACAGCGACGATGGCGAAGCACACCACACGTAGTCGCCTTGGTGGTGTTGCGCATGACCTGCGCGAGGCCACTGCAGAGCTCGGCTGGGATGCCACCCCAGAGCAACTGACGCCTGCGTGGCAATCAGGACGTGGCCGAGCACGTCCATGGAAGTGGTCGCCGCTCTCGTCATCCCCCTCTGCAGGACGTGTACTCGGTGACGTCGAAGACGACGCAGGAGAGGGAGAAGAAGAAGAAGCCGTTCGACGGCTCTTCGTGGTGAAGCCGTATACCTCCTCAGGCAACCGCTCCCCCTTGACGAACCGCGAGCGACGCAGCAGTGCCAAAGTCAGCCCGACGCCACTCGCTGACCTCGCCGCTGGCCCTGAGCTGACCGTGCCACCCGCGTTTGGCGCCCAGCTTCTCTACGACGAGTCCTCCGCCACGCACCACAATCCATCGGGTGCTCTCTCGCACAGCAACAGCCTCCTCGCGTCTTCGCAGTACACGGAAGAGGAATGTGCAATGCTGTTCATCGCGATTCACTACTGTTGTGTCGGTGTGCCAGATCCGTATCTCTTGACCTGGCTTGTGCGCGGTGATGGTGGTGGTGGTGCTGATGGGAGCGGCGCGGAGGAGCAGGAAGGGAGCCGCATCGACACGAGCGAAGGCCGACACTCAGCCACGGCATCACGCGCCAACCAGCGTCCCACGACGGTGCACGCGGGTCTGAAGCGTGCGCACGCCGAAGCCAGCACCTCCACACCACCGCGATCACCCTGGCTTGCGCTGCATCCGCAGTTCTTGGACGCGGCAACGCATGGACAGTCATCTGTAGCGCTCACCACGCCGCAGCCATCATCAGCGCTGTCCTCCTCCGCCATAGAAGCACACGCGAAGCGGGCCAAGGCAGAGGGCGTTGCTCCTTCCATCTCCCCTTCGTCTTCACCGCAGGGCAAGACCGACCCTCAGCTGCCTCCTCTCTCGCCGCGGCTGTGTCGACGGAACGTGGCGGCGATGCTCGCGGAGTGCTGCGAGTTGGGCACTCTTTTTGTGCGTCTGGAGCAGCTCTGTGCTGTGGCCGTGCAGCCCGGCAAGCGCGGGGCCTTGGGCAGCTATGGAAAGTGCGCGGTCGACGGGCTGCGTGCCGCCTTGAGGTTGTGTCAACGACACGCCACCTTGATGATGACCGCGACCACGACGGGCACCACCACGGCCGCGATCTCTCGCGGTCAGCCATGTGCTCAGGGCTCTCTACATCGTCTTTGCTTTGATCGCGTCTTAGATGGCTTTTTCCGCCTCCAAGAAGCCATTGGTGTGCCGCTGCGCACGCTGGCCTCTCTGTTTGGTGTCGATGTGTCGTCGGCGTGGAATGTCACCGAGGCTGTGACGGTCCTCTCCTCGGCTGAGATGCTGTCGAGGCTGTACGTGCACCTCGCGGATCAGGAAGAAGCGGCACACTCTCGCCTCGTCGGTGTTGTTTCGCACGGAGACGATGCTCTCAGCGATGAAGAGACCGAAGACAGGGACGAGGACGAGGCGAATGACGCGGCTGATGACGTGGACCCACAGGCAGCTCGTCATCGTCGGCGTCGGCGTCTTGAAATGGGTGCCTTGCAGGACGTGGTGGGATACCTTTTCTGCTGCACCGTCTCCCCACTGAACCGGTTTCTCCAGCGCTGGCTCACCCAAGGCGATTGTCGCGACCCGCTTGATGAGTTCTTCATTGTCCCTAGTTACGGTGCGACGCCCAGCGGCTACGAGGTAGACTCCTCGCCGCAACGACTGCCGTGCTTCATCTCGGAGGACACGGCGCATGTCGTGCTCCAGGCAGGTTTGAGTATGCGCGTGCTGCGCCTGGCCGCCACGCACGTCCTGCAGAGTGCGGGCTTTGTTCTGCGCACGTTGATGAACCAGTCCTCGTTGGACAACGAGGCGGTCATCATGGCGGTTGGGGGTGGCGCTGACGGCGTGGAGGAGGCGGCGGCGGCTCGCGAGGATGCCGGTGTGCTGCACGATGCCGTGGCGGCTTTTTTGTCGGCCGTGACAGGCCGCGGCGTGCCGCACTCGGCGAGATCACGTGAAGATCACGTGGCAGGGCTGCCAGCGATGGACGCCATTACCTCACACGGGGCGGTTGCACACTGGCGGCTCTTCTTCGCCAGCTGCGACGACGCGCTCGTCACACGGCTGCAAGGCGGCCTGCTCCACGTAGAGGCCGACTCGGACAAGGACGATGAGCTGGGCTCGGACGCTGTTCATGGCTCCTCCGCCGTCGTCTCGTCGTCTCTACCGCTCAGTGTTGGTGCGCCGCACTCTGCAGGGCCAACAGCTCTCTTTCCTCTCACACAAGACACGCTGCGGCGTCAAGTACGTCAGCAAGGCGGCGGTGGCCGTGACGTGGCGGCGACATCTACTCACCACCCTGCGTCGCACATCACGATACCAATGGTCTCAGAAGTGAGTGGTGCTGTCGGGGGTGAGCCCGGCGTGCGGCTGGGGACAACTGATATCTCCTCCTCCGCCAGCTCTGCCATGGCAGGATGGAGTGGCGCTGGTGACAGCCGTCGCCGTCATAGTCGTGCCCGGAGCTTCATGTCCTACGAGTCTGCGCTGTCCAGGTCGTCGAGCGCGCTCTCGTCAGGCGCGACTTCGGCCCTCTACGGGGCAATTCAAATCGAGCATCGCCTCGGCGTTAACGTCGGCGCTGAGCCTCCACAGCACGCACTCGGTGACGGTATTGGCACTAGTGGGGATTTTGCCGCATCGCGTCGTGCACTTCAGCAGGCGTACGCGGACTCCCTCCGTGCGCACCAACGCGCTGTGCGGCTTGCAGAGTGGAAAGCTGAGAGACAGGCCCTGTGGGTTGATCGAGTGAGGGCTGTTCGTGACGCGATCGCGGACGTGCAAGATATGTACAGCGCACAAGATGCTGAACGGCACGATGGAGACAATGACCACAGCAAGCCGGCCAACGAAGAAGAAGACGTGGAAGAGGAAGAGGAAGACACGCACCTTCAAGGAGAGCGCGCAGCCGTGGCAGCCATTCAGCCGTCGAATGAAGAAACGTCAGCCACAGAGTCGCAGCCCACGCCGAAGCACATCTCCGGCTTTGTGCGTCCATGCGCGATGCTGCCTCCACCGCAGCGCACAGTTGAGGTGCTCTATCCCGCTTTTCCATCTCGCCTGGCCGCCTCAACCGGCGTGTCCTTCGCCGTTACGTGGAAGGACAGCGACGACGGGTCGCACTCCGCACTGCAGACTCGCGACTCGCCCAAGCTGGCATCACGTGCGACGCAAAAGGAGACTGTTGAGCGGCGCCTGACGAAGGAAAATGTGAATGAGGAGCGGGAGGAGGACGTGAAGGATGGCGATACAGCAGGCACAGCAGCAGCAGCAAACGTTTCCCCACCACCTCGTTGTCGTCAGGAGCGCACGCTGGTGGAGATTGCGGTGTCGCCCGTCGCCACCTCCCTCTCCCCGGCCTGCGATGCGCAAGGCGAGACGACCGCCTCCGAGACAGACAAGCAAACAGCAGGACCGCCACTGATGGCTGAGCGCACGCCACCTCGAGGCGCAGATGCATCCGTGAATGATTCGTGGGTAAGTCCGCTGGCACCGCATGCCGCGCTGCACACCCCTGCGCGGCTCCCCACTATGCCCTCCCATGCCGGCACTGCGTTTGCATCGCCTGGCATCACGCGCGATGCGGTGGGCGGCCGTGACGTCGCTGCCGAGCTTGCCTCGCTCTGGGCTGACCACGAGCTAGATCTTGCGACCCCTCCAAGCGACGGTCGTGACGCGAGCGACAGAGGTGAGGCAGGGCCGTTGCCTGAGCGTTTCGACTCCGTCGGTCTGCCGCAGCCCTCGGCCTACTTTGTCATTGCGGACATCAACGACGACGAGTTTGTTGAGCAGCGCGCGGTCGATGGCCTGCAGCAGCAGCAGCGCAGACGCGAGAAGATGGCCATGATGACCCGTGCGCGTGAAGGCATGGCGCGGTACTGCGCAGAGGCGACGAACGCACAGTTGGAGGCGAGCGCGTTGGCAGATCTGCCCGCGTACCGTGAAGCCTGCCAACGTGCCGTGGCACGTCTGGACGCCTCTGCAGCGAAGCGAAGCAAAGACACTGAAGCAGATGATGAAGGTGAAAACGAGAATGGTGTGGGAGAAGAACAAGAAGAAGGGGGCGAGAGTGTGGAGACGCTTCTCGCGGCCATTCCAAATGACGAGGGCTTCCGACGAACATGGTGGCGTGACGCGCCTGGGCAGGAAGCGAATCCTGACAGACACATTTGGGATGCCACTCAATATGCGCCATCTTCCACGACGCGTGCTCGTAGCGCTCGTGGGCAGTACTTCTACAACCCACTCACGCACAACACAACGCAGAAACTCCTCTCCGACGCACCACGCACGGGCCCGCTAGAGGCGGTCGTGGCACGGCAACAACAGATCGCGGCCCATGACGATGCGCGTTTCGCCGCTCCTCAAGGTGACACCGCGCCGTCTGTCACGCTGCGGCTTTCGCGTGAACAGAGGCGCCTGCTTCTGCAGTGCCCCAGCTACTACCGACAAGTCGCGCAGCTCGCTGCACGCTATAGCACACACAAGGCCCTGCAGCTCTCCCTCTTGCCGCCGCATGGTCTTCAGTTCCAGTGGCTTGCGTCATGCCTTGATGTGTGCCTCTTGCAGCACGCGCCGACTGCGGTGGCGATGACAACGTGGTGGGAGACGCAGGTGCGTGCACGGCTGGACGGCACGAGTGGTCAGCGCGTTGCGGCGCAGGACGCCACCAACCACACGCACACCGAAGAGACTCTTCTCAATGGGCTCAACAGCGTGTTCGGCGAGGCGTGGGAGCGTCTCCGTATCGTTCCCGGTACTGCCTCGGCCACCATCTCTCTCCCAACCGCCCCGACACGCGTGACGTGGCGTCGCACTGGCACCTCATGTGCGACAACAAATGAATGCACACGCTCTTTTCTCCCGTCTTCACCTCAGCGTGCAGATACCTCCGACGTCCCTCAGGCGTTGGCTGATTCTGTGGAGACCCCGCAGTCACCTTCCACCGCCGCGGTGGACGAGCTGCTTCTCTTCCTTTCTGATATACGTCTAGAGCACGACGTGCCGCCACACACGCACGACGACACCGCGGCGGCATCCGCATCGCCCTCCACGCGCGGTCCTGAGGTGTCTCTGTTAAGACCTGACGCGAACCTCCTCGCCGACTACGGTGCTCTCTTTTCCACCTTGCTGTTCTGGAAACTCGTCGATCAGATCCTCCTTGGTCTCTATCAAGATGGCCTTGCGAGTCAAGAAAAGGCGGTCTTTCTTCTCTCCAGCACGGCACGCGCACTCTTGCGCACGCTGCAGGAGCACTTTTGGGAGCGTCTGCAGGTCGTTGCCACCCACTACCGCGCCCACAGCCTTGACGTGTTCAGCGTCGAAGCCCTCTATGACTTCGATACGCTCGAATCGTTTCAGCGGCAGCACCACGGCTTCGTCTCGGAATGTCTCTTCGCGGCGATGCTGGCAAGGCACTTTAAGGATTGCCGTGCGCAGCTCTTGGCACTCGTGCAGGCTTTGATCGCCGCCCACTCCGCCGTGCACACCGCGACGCGGCGCGTGCAAGAGGCCAGCACCGCACCTGGCAAGAAGGAGCAGCGTCGCCGAGTGCGTGATGTCGTCTCGCAGCATCTGCGTCATCTCGTCACCACTGCGAGTGCGTTGGTGGATGCTATTCAATCTGTTCAGGCGGCCTGCTCGACTCGTGCGATGCCTGTCCGAGCTGTTGGCAAGACAGCAGCCGCGAGCGGCGCGAAACGGGATGATGACGATGAGGATGAGGAAATTGCATTTGGCCACAGCTGGTATAACGCGACGGACAGCGCAACAGCGCAAGGCGACACAGAGCGCGATCGGCAGCACGCCTGGCGCTCTCGTGCACAACATCTGACCCGCCTGTTGGCGACACTGACGAGTGTGGTGGATTCTGCGATGAATAGTTGGTAGTGTCGCTTGTCTGAGCCTCGGGAAGGGGAAAGAGAAAGGAAAGAGAAAGCGAGCGAGTCAGCGTGCAGTCAGCGGTTTTTGTTGACTATCCAGGTTGTTCTTGTTCTTCTTTTTGTTTTGTTTTGTTTTTGCAGTCGTAGTTGATGTCGCCTGGCTACCTTGTATTGTTTGATTTCGCTTCTTTGTTTTATTACTTGAGGTCGTCAAGACACTTGAACAGAAAGAAAGAAAAAGCAACGCTAGAGAATCTAATCATCTCATTCTTACTCCTGACATCATCTCCGCATCTCCGATTAGCAACGAATCCACGCAGATACAAAAAAAATGTATTCGGTGCTGTCATGTTCATTGAAACAAAAAAAGCATCACGTTTTTTTTTGTTTCGTATTTCTCTCTCTGTCTCGTCTTTATTGCCCTCTTCACCCTTCACAATTATCTCTCCCTCTCCCTTGGCTGCTATCACTTGACATACTTACACTCGCACTCATCACCTGATGCGTTTTGACGTTTTCTGGCACCGTCGACAGCATTCAGGGCAACGCATTGCTCATCTCGTTGATCGACTGTTGGCCCTTTTACTTCTCTCTCTCTCTCCAAGCTCAGCCTCCTCGCACGAGTGTGTGAACGGATTAAAAGAAGCTCCGGTTTCTCACTGACATTTTTTTTTCTGCAGCGCGTCTCGTGTTGTTTCCGTTTCTCCCCACAACAGCCTATTCATTCTAACGGTGAAGGGGACCAACGCAACTTCGGTAAACACGCCTTGTTGTTGTTGTTTTTTGTTTGTTCTTGTTGTTGTTTTTTTCGCATCTTAAAACACATAACCACGTACATTTGTTGGCACTCGAGCCCTGCCCCAAACCTCTCTCTCTCCCTTTCTTTCAACTTTATTCTTCTTCTTATTGACAGAGTAAGTAAATAAATAAAAGCAATGTCCAACTTGGGAAAGATCAACGACATCGAGGCCGAGTTGGCGCGTACGCAGAAGAACAAGGCCACGATGGCCCACATCTGCTCCCTCAAGGCGCGTCTGGCCCTGCTCAAGCGCGAGCTCATCGCCTCCGAGTCCAAGAAGGGTGGCGGCAAGGGCGACGGCTTCGATGTGGCCAAGACTGGAGATGCCCGCATCGGTTTCATCGGGTTTCCCTCCGTTGGCAAGTCCACGCTGTTGACGAAAATGACGTCGACGCACTCTGAAGTCGGTGCCTACGAATTCACAACGCTGACGTGCGTGCCCGGCATCGTGCGTTACCGTGGTGCCAAGCTGCAGATGCTCGATCTGCCCGGTATCATCGAGGGTGCGAAGGACGGCAAGGGTCGTGGTCGCCAGGTCATTGCCGTGGCCCGCACGTGCTCGCTTATTCTCATCGTGCTCGATGTGGCCAAGCCGCTGCAGCACAAGCTCATCATTGAGCGTGAGCTGGACGGTTTTGGTATTCGTCTAAACAAGACCCCGCCGGCGATCGACATTCGAAAGAAAGACCGCGGCGGTATCAGTATTTCCTCCACCTGCAAGCTCAGCTACCTCGATGACGAGACCATCAAAGCTATCCTGGGCGAGTACCGCATGTCCAACGTCGATGTCAAGTTCAAGGGCGACTACACGGCAGACGAGTTCATTGATGCCATTGAAGGCAACCGCGAGTACATCCCGGCAATCTACGTCCTCAACAAGATTGACCAAATCTCCATTGAAGAGCTGGACATCATTGCCCGTCTTCCCCACAACTGCCCTATTTCTGCGCATCACAGCTGGAATCTGGATGGGTTGCTAGAGTGCATCTGGGACCACCTCGAGTTCGAGCGTCTCTACACAAAGCCCAAGGGTCAAGTGCCGGACTACGATGAGCCCGTCATTCTCAAGCGCACACCACCACCAACGGTGGAGATGTTCTGCAACCGTATTCATCGGCAGCTGATGAAGAACTTCAAGTACGCGTGGGTATGGGGCGCGTCGGTGAAGCACCAGCCTCAGCGCGTCGGTAAGGATCATCAGCTTGATGATGAAGACGTCATTCAAATTGTGAAGAAGGTTTAAGACATTAGTTAGTGATATCTCGTTGCCTTTTCTTTTTTTTTGTCTGTCTTTCTCCATTGTCGTCGTCGTTGTTGTTGTTGTTGTTTTTCGCTTTCCTTTTTGTCGCGTCGTTACCATTGTTGAATTTCTTTTTCAACCTTACGTTAAGTACAATAAGTTCGACCAGTTGTGCCGCCATTACCAGCAGACCTCCTCCACGACAGACCGAAAACAGAAGCAGAGATGATGCGAGGAAAAGGGGTGAAAAAGACCATGTTGCAAGCAAGCAAGAAAAGATGAAGAAGTTTAATTAAAGCAAGAACGGAGACATTGTGCGCAAAAAAAAAAAAAAACAGAAGTGGAAAACACCAATTCTGACAGCAACACGTCATGGCTAGAGAAAAGAAGAGAGAGTTGCTGGCACGGCTGCAGGCAATGCATGACCTGTATGTTGGGCGAAGTGCTGCATTTGACTCTCTCACTCTCTTCGTGAGTCTTAGTGTTGTTTATGGATTCTGGTAGCGGTTAATTTCTGTCTTTCTATCTTTTGATTGTTGTTGTTGTTATTGTTGTTTTCATCGTTCTCTCGCAATTCTCTTCCATTTTTGTCTGTCGAGGACCTTTTGTCTCAATTGTGTTTCGACGTGCGTCTGCTCTTTAGGTACGCATCCATGTGCGCACAACAAAACAAAAACAAAAACAAAAAAAAGCATATGTAGACGTGCCGCGTGCAACTTAGTCCGCAGATAAGGCACCTGATGGGCTCTGATCTCCCGTGTTTTCATTGTCTCTCACGTGCTGTCATCGCCTTCCGTCTCAAGGCAACTCGACTGGGAGCTGCAGATGTGCACGGGCCTGTCTGTTTCTGGATAGGAAGGCCTCTGTCCACATACACACACACACACACAGATGTTGACCGTTTGCGGCACAGACAGACGTAGATGGACAGTTCTGTTGTCTTTCTCGCTCAAGACGCCTTGTGAGGTTTTTTTTGGGGGGGAGGGGGACTTCGGGCCCCTTATCTGTCCATATGTAAACTGTGTCACTCACATACTTGGTCACACCGATCGACACGCTTTTTGTTTCTCTCTTTCTCTTTCTCTCTCATGTTTTCTAGCACCATCTCTTGCTGCCCACACCATTCTTCCTTTGTTGTGGTGGTTATCACTGCTTGTTTCTTTTGGCTGGCTTCTCCTCTTCAACACAGCGTAAAACAGTCGCGGTATACACGAGGGGACGTCAGCTAAGCAGGACAACAAGAAGAGGGGAACTCGGAGCAACCGGCTGGATTGAGTGTTTGCTCTTTCCTTCATCATTCACTGTGTTTTGTTGGTGATAGCAGTATTCCAAACTTGCTAGTGCATTCTTGTTATTGTTGTGGATTGTTTGTTCTCGCACAGTGCAGACACACACCTCTCTCTCTCTTGCTCTTTGGCACTGCTTTCTCTTTTTTCATCATCATGCCACGTCACAATACGGACATTCTTCTCTTCATTGGTCCGTCGGGTGGAGGCAAAACATCGCTCATCAATGAACTTCGACGCACCTTTCCCGACTCGTTCAGTTTCTCCGTTAGTCACACAACACGCCAACCTCGTCCGGGTGAGCAAGACGGCGTCGACTATCACTTTGTATCTGTTGACGCATTCAAGACGTTGGTGAAAAGGAAGAAAATGGTGGAGTACTCGACGCTCGTGCCGGGGTGTCCAGCTGCTCTGAAGAATGCGGCCGCCCCCATCACAGACCGCACCTACGGCACCAGCAAGGCCGCCTTGTACGACGTGCTCTCGAAAGACAAGGTGGTGTTGATGGATACGGACGTCGACGGCGCGTTGAACATGCTCGATTTTTGCCGCCACCACTCCATGGCAGAGCTGCGGCGTGTTGTGCGGGCAGATGCACACGCCGACGCACCCGGCGCGGCAGCGTCTTTTCGTGAAAGGGGCTCCGTCGCGTCCTCCTCCGGTATGTCGCTGGCCTCCTCATCAGCAACGCCAAGCGGGGCTGAGATGCACGACGCACGAGGTCCTCTTCGGTGCCAAGTGGTGTTCGTCTCGCCACCAGATTTGAAAACTCTAGAGAAGCGGCTGCGCGAGCGAAAGACAGAAACACCCGATTCTTTGCGGCTGCGCATGGCCGCGAGTGCGCATTGGATCGAATGGGCGAATACGCATCCCGAGTACATTGACTATCGTCTCGTCAACGATGACCTGGCTCGGTGCTCGGCTGAGCTGAATGCGATTGTACGACGTGATATCATCGCCCCGCACGACGTTACCAGCAAGCTTTAAATCACCTCGTTGTGTGTGGGTGTGTGTGTGGGACCGGGTTTGGAGTAAATCTCTCAGTGTTGCGGCAGCCTGTTTCTTTTTCTCCTTTCCTCCCCTTCTCTCTCTCTCTTCCTCTTCCCTTCAATCAAGAGGTGCTTGCGTCAACATTACGTTGTCATTCAAAACTTTCTTCTTACTTTTTTTTTCTTCTTCTTTTTTTTTCGTAATTCTTTTTTTTTTCCTCTTTTTTAATTCTCACAAAATCAAATATTGATGTTGTGGTTGCTGCATTGTTCTAGTTTGTTTTGTTGGCTCACTCTGCACATCGCTCGATTAACTTAATCCAGATCTCATGCGCTAGCCTGGCATGCGGGCAGTAGAATGTGGCATCACACACGCAAATATATATATATATATATATATACATATATGAAAGCGCGAGAGGAGAAAAAAGCGCATAGCTGTCCTTAAGGGCCAAAACAGATCCACAGCGGCAGACAGTGCAGCGATAACTTCCATGCACTACTTCTGCTCTCAACAGACTCTTCAGCAAAAAGGTTATAAGCCACGAGCAAATGCAGCACTGCGCATCAATGCGTATGGAGTAGCTGTCGTGATGTGCGAGATGAAGACGTATACAGGATAGCCATATCTCTATGTTGCTCTATGACAGCTTCTCTCCTTCTCCGTCAATACCTCTCTTGTTTGTTTTGTCAATTTACATACGCGCGCAGACAGAGCAAGCCAAACGAAAAACGGGCAAAACTATTCAAAACACGAACACACACAAAAACAAAAAAACAGCTATTTATCTAGATAGATAGATAGTTACAGGCCTTTGCTGGAGAAAAGAAAAAAACAAAAGAAAAAAATAAAAGTGACTCTGCTCATGACAGACAATCCGCTCCTGGTAGCACTTGTGGAGAGTGCACAATCTGGAGACACGTACTCTGCCTGGATGAGCTTCCGTGCATTTTTGACACGCCGTTTGCGGTCGCCTGCGATCGCCGCGAATGCCCTCGCCACGTATGCGATGCTGGTCACCGCAATGGAGAGTGCTGCCGCCGCGACGCTTGACACCACCATGGCCACAGACCTCTGCGACGCGTTCTTGGAAACCTACAGACGTGAAGGACAGCATTCATTGCGGAGTGATGTCATGGGGGCGTTGTTACAACAGCTCCGCGACGCGTTTCGCAATGCCGTACACGTTGAAGAACGCACCGCGACGCGTTCTTCCGCTGGTGGTGATGCAGATGTCAGTGGTGCTGTGGCGGAGATTGGTCTTGGGCAGTCCGTTGTCCCTGCCATCTTCGGCTCAGCCACCTCCAACACGGCGTTCGACGGCGTGCACCTGAAAGAGAAGATGGCGGCGTGGCTGGAGGCACGGGCTGTGTTCGCGGAGAAAGTCCTCGGTGCATTGCTCGCGGAACTGCGGGGAGGTGGTGGCGCTGGCTCGCCATTGGCACTGAGTGAAGCACAAAAGGCAGCTTCTGCTAGCTCCGAAGAAGAGTGTGCCACGGTACGTGACTGGCGATCTGTGTGTGCGCGAGAGGCCACAGATGAGACATTTCAACTGTTTATGGTTTGGTTGCAAGAGATCGCGACCGCACGCCTTCAAGCATTGCTTGTGCGGGAAATACTGTACCGTGACGCACGTCAGCACAGCGCAGCGGCTTCCTCTCCGTCATCCTCGGCGGAAGCGCCGGAGAACGCGGCGAATCGAGAAGAGACGCGCTGGCAAGATCTTCTTCGCGCGGCCGACAACGCGATGGACTGGAGCGTGCACACCTTTTGTGGTACGCCCTCGCAGGCTGACGCAACCATCGGCTGTCTGCTCCGATACTTGTTAAATGACTTTGGTGGCGTTCGTGCGCCGCACCTTCCACCACCGGCGTCGTCAAGAAATGTGAGAGAGATGCAACTCGAGCTTGTGTCCTCCTTCTTCCATCAGCATGTTTTCGGACATGTGCTCAGTGAATCGCACCCAGTCGACCCTTTTCTTGACGATGACGTCGTCTCTGTGCGTGATGGCGATCAGCTCTGGAAGGTCTTCCCCTTGCCCGACTCTCAGCTGCGGAGGGTCTGCCTGCCCGTGTGCACCAAAACGCTTCAAGCGTGGCTCAGCCAGCAACCACAGCAGCACCGCGAAGAACACAACGTCAACCGTGTGAGCGAGGAGGGCACCACATCAATGACGAACCTCGTCGTGTACACCCGCTTTCTGGTGGCGTTGATGTGCCTCGTGCAGCACACCCCCACACAGCCGCGTGCCGCCAACGTGCAGCAGAGTTACGAGAAGGTCGTGACGTTGCTCGTTCAGCGCTTTCATGCTACGCTGGAGCGGACACCGACGCTGCAGTGGGAAGAACTGGCGAAATCATTGTGAGGGACTCAACCAGTATGAAAGCAAAAAAAAAAACAGGTGTTCGCAAGACAGTTGAACGCCCCTGTTGTGCTCATTGGTTTTCTTTTCCCTTTCTCTCCTTCTCCGCGGGGGGGCTTTAATTTTATTTGGTATTGCTTGTCATTGTGGGAGCTGTTCGTGAGTTAGTGTGTGTGTTCCTGTGTGGTGTTGCGTGCCCAGCATGTCGAGCCTGACGAAACAAGCACGCCCCACGTGAAGACAGCCGAGCGTAACCAAACGCCACAATATTGTGCTTTTTTTATTATATTCTATTATTGAAAACACACACACACACAGAAGTGCGAGCCGTGCAGAAAACAAAGCAAAAAACATGCGAAACAGAAGCCTGCGATTTCAGCCAGTCTGCTTCTTCCTACCTGTTTTGCCCCTTCAAGATGCTGGTGACAGCGGTGTGAGTCAAACAGTCGTACAACGTGATGAGACACCACAAATTCCCCTTTTTCTCTTTTCTCACGTCTACATGTTTGCTTCTCCCTATTTGTGATCGCTTTCTCGTCTCCCTCCCTTTTTTTTGTCGCTGTTATTGTTATGCACGACCGCTGTCGTTGCCTGGTCGCCTCTCCTACTAACCATAACGAATGATTCAATGACGCGTTAATGGCCACAAACGGAAGAATTTCATTCATTTAAAACTTTCTCTCACTACCACAAAACAGTAACTGTGTTAACGTCAATAACAGATCGTTCTCTACAAGGACACCTCTCTCTCTCTCTTTCCGTATCGCAGCCATGTCCGTTCCCGCCTACGAAGAGCTGAAGAAGCTCCACAAGAAGATGTACAATTTGCAGCACCTCCTGGCGCTCGCAAGTTGGGATCTCAAAGTTTGCATGCCCGTGAACGGTGCCAAGGCGCGCAGCGACGCCAATGCCGAGCTCCTTGGTCTCATTCACGGTCTCCGTACCGCTGAGTCCACCAAGAAGCTGCTGGAGGAGGCGGAGCAGCACAGTGATGAGCTGTCCACTGTGGATCAGGCCAACTTGGTGGAGATGCGCCGCATTTACGAAGACACCGTTGTGCTTCCCGAGTCGTTCGTGCGCCGCCGCGCTGAGCTGACCACGCAGACCCAGCGTATCTGGGTGAAGTGCCGTGCTGACAACGACGTTCAGAGCTGGATCCCGTGGCTGCAGCAGCTCGTGGAGCTCGGCCGCGAGGAAGGCCGCATTCGCGCCGGAGACAGCGGCGTCACACCCTACGACGCAATCCTCGCCTCCCGTGAGCCCGGCATGACCGTGGCCAAGCTCGACGCCATCTACAACGATATCAAATCGTGGCTGCCACAGCTCTACCGCGAGGTGCTCGAGCGCCGCAAGGGCGTGGCGGAGTCCATCGTGCCCATGGAGACACCCATTCTCGAGGAGAAGCAGGTTGCTCTCGGCCGCCGCCTCATGACGCTCTTCAACTTCGACTGGGACTCCGGTCGCTACGACAAGGCCCCCCACCCCTTCGGTGGCATGGTCAAGGAAGACGTCCGCATGACGTACTACTACGAAGAGGCCACGTACACCAAGTGCATGTTCGCCACCATTCACGAAACTGGCCATGCCAAGTACGAGCAGAACTGCGGCCCGCGCGAGATGCTCGGCCAGCCGGTGTGCATGGCGCGTTCCGGGGGCATTCACGAGACGCAATCGCTCTTCCTGGAGCGCATGATCGGCAAGTCTGCTGCCTTTGCTGAGGTCGTGACGCCGCTGCTCAAGGAGTACCTCGGCGACCAGCCCGCCCTCACTGTGGAGAACGTTCTCAAGATCAACCAGCTGGTGAAGCCATCCTACATCCGCACCCTCGCGGACGAGCTCGGCAACCCGCTGCACGTGATCCTGCGCTACGAGATCGAGCGTGACCTGATGAACGGTGTGCTGGAGGCCGCAGACGTGCCGCGTGTGTGGAACGAGAAGATGATGGAGTACATGGGACTGAGCACCGAGGGCAAGGACGACATCGGCTGCCTCCAGGACATTCACTGGGCCGGAGGTGGCTTCGGCAGCTTCCCCGCTTACTCCATTGGCGCGATCGGCGCAGCGCAGATCATGGCCTCCGTGCGGCAGGAGCTTGGCAGCGACGTCGTGACCGAGTGCATTCGCACTGGGAACATGGGGCCCATCCAGGAGAAGCAGAAGGAGAAGATCTGGTCAAAGGGCTGTCTCTACAACACGGACGAGCTGCTCACCAAGGCGACTGGCGAGCCCCTCAACCCCAAGTACCTTCGCGAGCACCTGGAGCGCCGCTATCTGCGTGACGAGGAGTAGCCGACACAATGTCCCGAACACTTCATGAGCACCAGCCTCTCCTCTCTCTCTCTCTTTCTTTCGTTTTCTCCTTTATTCTTGTTTCTCTTTCTCTTCTTTGGTTTGCCTGAAAGCAGTGTTGTAGCTCCTTCTCCTTTTCTGCTTTTCAGACCCCCCCCCCCATTTTTTCCCCCTCTCTGTTGTTGTGAACGAAAGCAAAAACACAGTGCTCGCTTAAGCACTTAACTCCCTTTTTTCTTCTCCCCCTCTCTTTCTCTTTCTCTCTCTCTTTGTTTGTTTATTGTTATTTATACTTCTCTTTTTGCCCACTCTCGTCCGCTCACGGTGCGGCACCCTTCACGACCCCCAGCACAGTCACCTCTTTGTTGTTGTTGTTTCTTTCTCTTTTTTTTTTTTTTTTGCTCACACGCTCTCCTTCTTTGTCGCTCTGCCTCCGAGCAGTGATCACCTCCGCCCCTCCCGGTGCTGTAGTGGAATGCGGCAGAGACGCGTGTGAGCGCAACGCCTGTACATGTGCTGTGGGTGTGAAATGTGTGCGTTTGAGTGTGCGCCGTTATATGTTTCTCCACTGATATCGCCTCATATAAGTGACTATGCACACACGTGCCACGAGCAGACCTGTGGAGAACTGCCTTCACGTCTCTCCCCTGCCCTGCCTTGCGTGAGAGCTCATACGTGATCGTCTCAGTGTACCGCATACCTCTTCCGGACAAGCCTATGCCGCTGCTTGCGCTTCGGCGTCCACAACACCGCACACACCTCTTTCATCTATCAATCTATCTGTTGGTCTCTGCGTCTCCTTCATTTCTTTGAGCACTGCAGAGGAACTGATTTGTGCACCCGAGTGGACACGTGTGTAAGTTACAGCAACAAGGGTCCACGAAAGACCGCGCTTTTTTTTCTTCTTCTTCTTCTTTTTCTCCTTTTTTCGTTTGTAAATTTTCCCTCTCCCATTGGCACGTACATAGACACACTGACACAATGTCTGTTGCACAATCCAGCTCTCCAAAAAGTGATCGTCCCCGCAATAGCGTCGCGAGTACACACGACGAGGTCGCAGCCAGTACCAAAGGTACGGCAACGACGTATTATCAGTCTATCCGTGAGCGGCGAAACTGGTATATTCATCAGCTCTATGTGCGACAAGAGTATGCCAATTGCCTCGCCGTCATTGAAGCGCAGCTGCGGGAGACGGAAGGAACGTGCGAGTACGCCCTCTACGTCAAGGGTCTTCTCAAGCGGGCGGAAGGTGCGTTGGGTGAGTCCCTGGCGCTTCTGCAAACCGCGGTGCTGGTGAGCCCGGAGAACGTCACGAATCGCAAGCAGTTCGCGCGTGCACTACACCTGGTGGGGCGCCACAAGGAGGCGATCGACGTCTACAGGGAAGCGGAGGCCGTGCGTTATTCGAAATCCATGGGAGAGGATTGGGAGCTGGCGTATAGCATTGGCGTTTGCCATGTGTATCTTCGCCAATACGACCAGGCTATTGCCAGCTTCACACACTCCCTCAACGCACAAAAAAATGACTGTGCATATTTGCAGCTCGCGGAGGTGTTGCTACGGGTAAACAATTATGAAAATGCGCAGGCTGTGCTCCAAGAGGCACTGTCCTTTTCTCCGCAAAACCCGGAGATACTCGTCCGATTAGGTCAGCTCCACCTCCGATTGGGCCGCACAAAACACGCGTTCGATGTTCTCGGACAATGTCTCACGCTCGATCCAACGAACACGCGCGCCGTCGTCGCCGCTGCGAGCATCATGCAAGATTTTGGTGACCACGACGTCGCCCTCTCCAAGTACCGCATTGCCGCCACACGCATCCCAGACTCCGCGAAGCTGTGGAACAACATCGGAATCTGCTTCTTCGGCAAACGTAACGTGTACGCTGCCGTGTCTTGCTTACGCAAGTCCATCTTCACGATGCCGCTCGACTGGATGACGCAGTATAACATGGGCATCGTTCTCCTCTCCATGGGTCGCTACGCCTCTGCCTTTCAATACCTCTCCGCGGCTGTCTGCCTGCACACTGCCTACGCACCAGCTTACATGTACATGGGCGTGTGTTTGTCTCTCATGAATGACATTGAGAATGCGTGTGCGGCGTATCGCAAAGCCATTGCGATGGACCCTGATCCGCTTTTCCGCCTCAACTACGTCATCACGCTTCTCAACAGCGGTCTCTCGGCGGAAGCCATGGAACAGTTTATGTTCTTTCTCGCCCAGTGGGAGGCCCTGAACGCGGAGCAGAAACGAGCACTCGCAGGTGGTGCCGTGTTCGCGCCTGAGCTCGTGCGTGACCTACAGATGCGCTTCGACACCATGAACCCCGAACAGCTGGTCCGCGACGAACGGGAGGAGGAGCCCGCACTCCCAGCCATTGTCCCCTCCGCCATCTCTACCGCTGCCGTCGCGCAGGATTTGAGCGGTTCACAGTCTGCCACGCGATCGTCACCCGAGCAAGTCCCTTCGCCGCGGGGGGCTTTGCAAGGCAATACGGGCAACAGCAACAACAACAACGTCACCTCCGTGTCCGAGATGTCCGCTCCTGCACACTCAGAATCAATTGGTCTGGGAAGCCCCCTCGGGGAGCTCCATCGGAGCGTCGATGGCACGGTGGAGAACGAAAGTGTGAATGTGAATGACACATCGGGCGTGCAGGTCAGCGACAACAGTGAACACGATGAGGACTCGAGTGGCAGCGTGAGTGGGGAGGACGTGGAGGCGCCTCGGAAGCCTGTCTTGAAGGACACCGAGAGCGATGTGAGCTACACGGCGTAGCCATCGCCCTCTCCTATTTGTGTGTTTTCTTCTGTTTTTTTTTCAATTGCTTTTTTTTGTTGTTGTTGTTGATGTTGATTCGGAAATGTCCTCCGATCGCGTGAGGCGCGTATGTGTGCAGTAGATGACATTCTTCGCAGCTGTGTTTTTTTCTCTTTTTCTCTCTTGAGTCTCAATGCCTGCACCGACTCTGTGCTTGTTGCCGATACAAAAAAAAACACGTGAAGAACGAAAATCCTGAAGATTATTGCAGCAGTGCTACCAGCGGCCGGCAGCTGCGATAGATGACAGCATCAAGATGGAGTGTGGAGCCATTTTGTCAACTTAGGACGTGCTCAAGGCGCAGATGAAAAATATACTCCTTTTGCCTGTCGCCGTGCTCTTTCTTTTTTGTTGTTGTTGTTGTTGTTGTCTTCGCTTGCTAGGGCTTCCCCACGCCTCTTTGAAAATGTAAAGATGCAAACCGTCTCGCAATATGTTATATTCGGAAGCCCTTGAAAAAAAAAATCGAACCGCAAAGCTGAACAAGTATCCTAGCTTTCCTCTTCATTCTCTCTCTCTCTCTCTCATAGTGCCGGCGCTGGTATTTTCCACTGTTGTTCATTTGTGTGCGTGCATCTGTGAATGGGCCAAGGTCGTGCAGGCTCTTCGTCTGATGACGTGCCTCCGCAACCTGGGTTGGACTTCGCGACAGCGGAGGACATTCTCCGCGCACACATTGTCTATCTCCGCGGTCGGCTTGAGCAGGAAGATTGCGTGCGAGAGCGCCTCGACTGGAGCGCTGCGCAGGATGAGGTGGCCGCCATTCTCCTTCCCTCTCCTCCCGCGTCTGGCCAGGATAGCGCATCGGCGGTGCTGGAAAGCTGGGCCCGTGAGAGGCTAGCCGATCTGGCGATAGTTGTGTTCTTTGTGATTGGTATTTTGGCGTTGAGCCAGATTGTCACGCGCTACACATCGCATGGCATGGTGTGGCACGCACGACACTACGTACTACGCACACGTCTCGAACCTTTCCGTCAACGTCGCGCTCTGCAGAAATGGCGAGGCGAGGTGCAGGCACGCGTGCCTTGGATTGGTGCACAGGCCCTTGCACAGCAAAAGGCCAATCGGCTGACTCAAACGTTCCGCCAACAACACTTGCGCCGTGCATTTCTCATGCTTGGGCTCGCAGAGCTGGTGCTGCTAGGTCTGAATCTGCTCCCCGACCTTGCCCACGCTGGCGTGCGCTATCTGCTTGGCCCTCTGGCGCCGTTCCTCGCGCGTCTTGTTGGGCTTGTCGTGGGTGACAACGGAGCCCGTGGCTCCACCTATCACGTTGTGCGTGCGACGGAAACTTTGTACATTCTCTACTACATCGGACCCATCATTCTCTCCGTCTTCTTTGGCACTCTCCTCTGGGTGACCGACAGCGCGCGGCTGGTGCTCAGTGTGCGGCCTGTTCAGTCTTTGGTGCCAGCCCTCCGCGAGGACGTTGCCCGACGTCGCCACGCGGCGCTTCAAGCTATGTTAGAAGCCCAGCAGGAACAGCTCACCCGACTCGATGAGTCGCTGCGACTAACAAATGCGTCGTTGGCACCAACATTGTCGATTGCTGGCTCCACGACCACACCGTCTGCCAGTCCTCTGAGTGATTGGGGCAACAACAACAACGCCAAGGCATTCGGGAGCGCCTCACCGTCACCAGTACCGCACGTGGATGCCGACGCGGACACGGATGCCGCGGGGGCATCCTCGACACACGACGAGTGCGGAGCGGGAGAGGAATAACGGTGAAAGCTCTTCTTCTCGTGTGCTTTTCTGTTTCCCCGCTGTTTTTTTTTCTTCTTGCGTTTTCGGTACATTTGAGTGCCGCTTTGTCTGCGTATGTGTATGTGGTGAGGACCCACCACCCGTCATCGTCATCATCATCATTCCCATCACAGCACCCACGTCTGACAGGAAGGTGCAGTCCTGCAAGATATGTCAATTAGTTTCTGTCAACAAACGCACTTGCTTCTGTCTGCGCTTCTCTCGTTCTCTCTCTGTCTTTGTCTTCGGTGGTGAATGAGTCGTGTTCTTCTCCGCATGTCCTTTTTTTTTTTCAGATTGACCTGCATATCTCTCTGTCTCTCTTCCTTCTCACATCATCATACACTCCCTCTCCCTCTCTCCCTCTCCCTCTCTCCCTCTTTTTTCTTTTTCTTGTGTGGTCAAATTTTTTTTTTTCTGTAGTCGTCGTCATGAACCGTGTCCCGGTTGCAGCAAGTGTGCGCAATGCCCCGCTCTACGCGGCCGCCACAGCGCAGTTCTCCGTCTGCCGCCAGCCGTGGCACGAGTACATGAGCCTGCTCACCAAGGCAGATAGCAAACCATTCCACACGGAGCCACAAGAGAAGCCCGCGTATCGTGGCCGCAAGCGTGGACGTGAAGGGTGGCTCTTTGGCCAGCAAGTCCAGCTGCACTACCACCGCTTCCCCGATGAGCAGCTCTTCACAAATCTCAATCGTTGGCGTCTCGGTGATACCGTCGGTGACATCGCCCTCCAACAGTTCCGCAACGCGCAACCTTTTGACATGGAGGACAAGGACCCCCAAGGCTTTCAGCGCCCTTCTCCAGAGGTGTACATGAAGCTCAACTACAAGAACCCAGCCACCATCTCTCGTTTTCTCACGCGCACGGGTCATATGTACCCGCAGGACATCATGCCCTTGAACCCCGAGGCTGTGCGCAAGCTTCGCGTCGCCAAAGCACAGGCCATTCGCATCGGGCTCTATCCTCGGTTCGGCAACCCGTTCTGGCACCGCTCGCAGCGCTTCCGCCCCAAGGCCTACCAGGAGAACTACGACCCCACAACCTACTCCACGAAGCACACGATGGAGCACTTTGCCTACAATTGGGTGCAAACAGATCGCATTCGACAGTACTTTAGAGGGCTGGAAGGGCTGCATGCGACGCGGCGTGCTGAAGGCACAGGCGGCGGTGTAACGGGCGAGCAGCGGCAGCAAGATCAGTTTTACTCGCCTGAGACGCATTCAATTCCGCAGCATCGCAACCAGGCCACGTACACGGTGCCTGGTATGGATCACTCGGTGAAGAATCCGACTGTTCCTGGTCTCATGTCGACAAAGGGTATGAAGAAGAAGTTCTACAATCTGTACTCCTCCACGTCGACGAAGCGGATGGGCTTCTCAAACCCCACGTTGGGCATCAAGAAGGTTTAAGTGGGGGAGGAGAAAAAAGAGCAGCATTCAAATCCAGCAAAAGACAGAAAAAAAAAAGAGAGAAGAAGAAGAAGAAGAAACGGTGACGTATGGGTCCAGACTCGTTTGTGTGTGTGGGTTGGTGTGTTTTTTCCTCTCTCGCAGAACGTGTGTCAGGCGAGTTGCCTTCTCTTCCTCTTCCTTTCCCTCTCTGTCTTTGTGAGCGTGGGTGTTTTGTTGTTGTTGTTGTTGTTGTTTTTTGTTGTTGGAGCCGTGCTTCTTGTCGTTGCTCTCGCTCTCTCTCAGAGCAAGGTACATGCTGTTGTTATTGTTTTTTTGTAAGCAAAAGACAAGCTCCAAAGAAAACAAAATCATCAGAACGTTGAAATAGAGACAACAGTCCTCTTGGTACACACCAGCACGGAATGAGATGGTACGATGCAGTGCTCAACTGAGAAACAGCTAGGAAATGCAGAGATCACCAAAAAAGTGCGCCTGTCGAAATGTGGGTACCAAAAGGACCGGAAAATTGTCTCTCAGTATTTGCAGCACTCCAGACGACGTCGGGGGACGATCGTCGTTGGCACGGGCACGTTGCTGTTGGGTTAAATGATGACTGATGCCCCCCTTTTTTTTCTTCACGGGCATGACTATTTGCTTTCTAATTGTCTAGTTGTCTTTTGGCAATTATTCTATTTCTGAACTCTCTCTCTCTACATTGCTCTGTATCTCCATCTATCGCACACTCTTTTGCCGAATCACCGAAATATATACACATAAGAGACGAAACCAACAGACATACAGACACACAAAAAAAAAAAAAGGTGGGACTATTTCTTCCTCCAAGCAGCGAGACAGCCACTTCTCTACCAAGGCAGCTTTTGATACCAACAAAACAAACAATCAAACAACAACAAAAAAAAAACTCAATTCGAAACCCACACACGAAAAAAAAAAAAGGCATGACGACGTGTGAAAGTATTCCTCTTGACGGCCTCAAGGCTATGCTGGCGAGCTCAGAGTGGGCCAGCGGGGCGCTCTACTTTATTGGCGACGTCGGCGGCACGAACGCGCGTCTTGGCTTTGCACATGCCACTGCAAACGGTGGCGTCATGATTCGCTTCGTGCTCTTCTCCATGAGCAAAGGCTCAGTCGATCAACTGCACGAGTTCTTCGCGGCTATTCTGGACACGCTCGGGCCCGATGCAGCTGCACGTAAGCCCATCACTTCACGCATCGCAAACGGCGCCTTGAGTCTGCCGGGCCCATGTGTCAATAATCAAATCGCAGGCCCCTTCAACAATTTGAAAGGCGTGGCGAAGCTCAGCGACTACCCGTCCGAGCTCTTCCCACACGGCCGAAGTGCGCTCCTCAACGATCTTGAAGCGGGCGCCTTTGGTGTTCTCGCGGTGAGTGACGCCGGTGCGTTTGCGGAATACTTCAAGGTATTGTGGAAAGGTACGCATTGGGAGTCAAATCAGGCCAGCGGCAGCGCAGGGGCCTCGAGCGTGGCGCCAGTGGGCACCGAGCTTGGTCGCGGTCGTTGCTTCGTTGTCGCGCCGGGCACGGGTATGGGAAACTCCTTGATCACGTACAGCGGTGTGCAGGGTCGTTATGACGTGCTGCCACTCGAGTACGGCTCACAAACTCTTGCGTACTCTGAGAACCCAATTGGTGGGGCTGACTACATCCCCTACTTGGAGAAGACATTGAAGCTGAAGCGTGGGTACGCACCCAACTGGGAGCAGGCCTGCAGCGGTCGGTCCTTGTCAATCAACTACCGTTATCTGTGCGAGAAGAAAACCGGCAAGGCGGCGCACGAAGCGATGAAAACACCTGGACAAGTAGCTCGGCTGGCGGAGAAGGGCGATCCCATCGCGCTGGAGGCCATGAGCATGTACTTCCGCTACATTGTCTCGTACTGCGGCGAGGGCATCATGGCCTTCTTGCCGTTGACGTGCGTGTTGATTGGCGACAACGTGATGAAGAATCGGTTTTTCTTTGAGAAGGATCCTGCGAATGTGGACATGCTCAAGAAGACGATGATGCAGCACCCGATGGAACAAGATTTCGGTTTCCTGGGCCGCACGACACTGCTGCGACAAGTAAAGCCAGTGAACCTGAACTTAATGGGCTGCTATGGCTTCGGGCGACATTTGACGATGGAGGACGGCGCGACGGCGGCTGCGCCAGGCACGCACATCTCTTCGAAGCTCTGAGAGAGGAACGAGAGAGGAACGAGTAAAAAAAAAGAGAGGGACTGTGCATCCAAGCAACCGACAGTCGTCCGCGCCTGTGACATCATTGGGATGCGCACAAAAACAAAAGACTTTTTTTTGTTTTAAATGAACAAAAAACAAAATGCAAAACGACGCGATGCAAGAAGAGGGGGGGTGGGTGAAAAAAACTGGAAAGGAAAGCCATGACATGTGCATGCGACTCTCTGAAGCCCAGGCGACCAGCCGACAGGGAAAACAGAGTGTTTTCTGATTGTGACTTTTTTTCTTTTTTTGTCTCTGCCCCCCCCCCCCCTCCCCTCGCTTTGTGTCCTCACGCGCATTGTGGGGTTGAAATTTGGTGCTCTTCCCTCCCCTCACTTCATTTATTGCAGCGAAGCTTCTCTTTTTTTCTCTGTGTGTTTTCCCGCGATCCTTTATCGGTAGTGAAAGCCATCATTGTGTTGTGATCTAAAAAAAAAACCGGCCACATCTTCAAAAACAAAAAAACGACCACACCATCACACTAACAGATTATTCATTTGTGCGCTTCATTGCGCCATCATTTACTCTTTCTTTTACATCCGTGATTTTTTTTTCAGCTCACACGGTTTTTGCGATGATGAGCAAAAAAAAAAAAGGACGGAGATATGTCCTCTCGCAACCAGCCACACAACCATCAATTCTATATACATATATATATAGATATATATATATGTTGTCATGAAATGCCGTTCGCATTTCACGATGTCTGCATGGCGTTACGCTCGACAGAGTGACCACAATGGCAACACGAACCTTTGCTTTACTTTTCTCCTCCACCACAACAGTGTTACGGGTTAGAGGCGCTCTCCAATTCACAGTCACTTCAGAGAGGGGGTGATGTGATGCGAGGAAGACGAGCTCAACTCTCTTTCGTTTTTTTGTTTTTGGGTGCTCACGTATTCTGCCTTAATCGTCATGGTGGTTTGTTCCCGATCACATTCTCTTTCGCCCTCTCTCACGCCCTTGCCACTGGCACTCTCCTTCTTCTCACACTTCACCTGCAGGTCTTCTATTCTACTCTGTGTGGGCATCTTTCTTTTTCTATGTCCAGCACCGATTCTCTTGAGCACAAAGAGTCCGAATGGACGCGTGTTCAGCAACAACTCGCAAAGCAAGTGTATCTGCCTTTGAGCGAGTGCGCTCTGCCGCGGAGTACGGAGAACGGATCCTGTGAGGGTGACGGGCGCCGGCTGGACTCCTTTCGGCACACCGACTTTCAATTGCCTTGGACTGATTTAGTGAGGCTGTTGTCATCCAGCGGTGTGCTCACGCGAAAGGCAGACGAGGCCGCTCCTTCCGCCTCCGCCTCTTCTTCCATCGTGGAGGCGTCGTCGCAGCTGCCTGATATCGTGGTTGATGGCTGGTCCGTGAACACGCGCTCTCATTATCGGGACGCGGATACGTGCTGCTGGGCGGCGCAACTGCTTCACGATGTCGCTTCTCAAAGACACGTCGACTCTGCAGCAGCAGCATCATCACCACCACCACTGGCATACATTGGCGGTATTGATATCTCTTTTGTGCCCAACACTAACATCGGCGTCGCCTGCTTGTCTGTTCTGCACTATCCCAGTCTTGAGATTTGTCATCAGTACATGGATCACTGCGTGCTCGCGGAGCCGTACATTTCCGGCTTCTTGGCGTTTCGCGAGGTGGAGCCGGTCATGGCACTCTTCGCCAAAGTGCGCGGTGAACTCGAGGCGGAGGGCCGTCTTCCTCAGCTTCTATTCATTGACGGGTGTGGCGTGCATCATCCACGTCGGTGCGGCTTGGCCTCACACCTCGGTGTCCTTCTTGGCATTCCGACAATTGGCTGCGCGAAGAAGATGCTGGTCGTGGGTGAGCTGACACGGGAGAGCGTCGAGGCCCGTGTCACCGCCGTCAACGCTGCCCGTGCCGCAGCACAGGATGACATCACTGCCTCGTCGGCAGCCGAGCCCTCCAACGGGGGCTCTGTCCCAATGCCAAAGCGCAAGAACCAAACGCCCCCGGCGTTCACCGCGGTACCGCCTTTGGCTGCACTCGTCGCAGAGACGCCAGATTTCTTGCGCAGCACACAAGGTCCCCTCGCCCTCTACGGCTACGCGCTCCAGACGAGCCCGAGCGTGAAGAAGTGTATTTTCGTTTCTCCCGGCACGCGCGTGGGGTATGCGATGGCGGCGGCACTGGTGCTGTTGGTCAGTCGGCATCGCGTGCCGGAGCCGATCCGCGCGGCTGATCTTGGCTCCCGGCAGTACATTCGAGAGACGTTCGCAACGGTAGAAAGCTGAAAATAATAAAATGTGTGTGTGTGCGTGTTGTTGTTGGCAGCCCAGCATTTACCCTACATCAGCTCTCTTTAGACGTTTCTGCTTTGCCGTACTCCCTCTCTCTCTCTCATTTTTCGTTTATGGTGGTTTCACATGTTCGTGTTATTGCGTTCTTTATCTCACTCGACAAAACAGAATACAATGAAACGTAGCATTAAACAAATACATGAACAGAAAATAAGCGTATCGAAGGTGTTGTGCCTTCATGAGTACCCTTGCGTTTGCGCCGCAGTGACAGTCGTCAGTTTACTGAAGCCATTGCCCCACGTTAAACGGTTGATGGCTCCTCCTTCCCTCTCCTCTCGCGCGCGCGCTCTTTCTCTTATTCGCCCCTTCTTTCCTCTTCCTTTCCTTCAATCAATTTCCGTGCCTATGTAACCGCGGTGCTATTAGAAATTACTGGAACACACACAAAAAAAAATCAGGTCAAACAGAAGATAGAAAAGGTGTTTTTCGTTAGAACACAATTGAGAAAATGATCTTCTTTCTCTTTATTAGCTTCACTCTATGGCTGATCTGGCGTGTCTACAGCTTCTTTGCATATCGTCGTCGAAGCTATGACGGCAAGACAGTGCTCATCACAGGAGCCACTTCCGAGGTCGGCCGACGGTTGTGCTTTCGATTTCACGGACTCAACGCGCGCATCATCGCCTGGGATAGCTCAAAATCACGCCTGGAGGAGTTGCAGCGCGATGTGCTGAGCTACTACCGCGCTCGCCCGGATGCCGCCTCGGGTATGGAAGAGAGCAGCAGCCCAACGTCCACATCCGAGGCCGCGATGAGCTCCGGTAGTTCCGCCACCGCAGGCACCTCCAAAACAGTGCCGCCTTTGGTTATTCCCACACGTACAGCCACCACCACCACAGCAGCAGCGGCGGCGGCGGCATCAAGACGCGCCTCGAGCGAAAGTTTTGCGGTGAAGGAGGAGGACACGTTTATCGTGCAGACAGTTGATCTCGGCACGCGGACGACAGTGCAGCGCGCATCGCGGGAGCTCCTCAGCGCCGGGTTTGTGCCAGATGTGATTCTTCACGCCGCTCACACGTGCCCGAGCAAGTCTTTCCTCGAACGTCCTGACGACGCGATGGAGAAAGTCATGTTCGTAAACACACTGGCACCCCTTTGGATTGCGAAGATCATGGTCCCGGCCATGCTCGAGAAGAAAACGGGTTGCCAGATTGTTCACTTTGCGACGTCTGCAGGTGATCAGTGCGTGTCACCGCGTGATGCACCCGATTACATCGCCTCGGAATGGGGACTCGTCGGCGCTCACTACGCGTTGCGGAGATGGGTTAATGGGCAGAAACACGCCTGGACCGGCGCGAGTACGGCCGCGTCTTCCTCGGTGACCAGCAGCAGCACGATTGGCGCCGCCGCACGTGGCAGGCCTGCAACGGCAGCGGTGGGATCATCTGGGCAAGCGTCCTCGAACTCGGGCATTCACCCCACGACGCCGGTTGGCGATATCCGTGTCTGTCTCGTTCGTCTTCGCGATATTCAGATATCGTCACCGAGCATTTACTCTATCCCCTACGCGGCGGAGCGTGGGCTGGCCAGAGAGGAGCTGGAGAGCACCGCCGGCGTCGCGTCGCCACGTCGGGCCGGCTCGCTTTCCGCGCGTGGCAGCGGCGGTGCGAGCGGCGGCGGAATCGTGAGCGGTAGCGCGGCAAACGGCGCGGAGGCGAACTTGTCGCCATCGCAGTTGGCCAGCCGTGAAGCCAAGCGCATGGACGCGGTGACCGATCGCGCTATTCGCGCCATTGTCCACGGTGTAGAGCGCTACACGGATAGCGCCATGTCAGCTGTGTACCCCTTTCTCGAGGTGCTTCCAGTACCGTGGTATGCGAAGATCATACAATGGTGCGAAAAGTGAGAAAAGAGAGCCAGAGAGGGAGAGGGAGAGGTGCTCTCGCGCCGCAAAACAAATTTCAATATGGCGGTTTTGGAATGCCATACTTCTCTCTCCCTCCCTCTATCTGTCCCAGATTTCTCTTTTTAGATTTCAACAGTTGACTATCGTGCACATCAACGTATCCCCAAAAATATACACATGTCTACAGGCATCACAGGCAAAGTAACGGGCGTTACGGCTGAATTCATAATGTGTGTGTGCGTCCTCCTTTCGGTGTGAAGAGCAGCCTAACTTGTGAATTCGTGGAACTAGCCCAGCGCATCAACTGTGCTTTTTTTTTTTTACTATTATGGTGCACAAGCACGGCAGACAAATGTGTGTGTGTTTGTGTCGCAAATCGAGAACTCTCACTCCGATCACGGCATGGACATACGCAATCGTCATCACTCGCTGACCACCTTTCCTCCTCTCTTTCTATCGAACTGTCTTGTACGCACTGTTTCCTTTTTTTTTTGTTTTTTTTTTTTTGTGAAGATCAACTGCCTCTCTTTCAAGAACAGAAAGGAGAACGCTCAGCAGCAATAGCCCCCCCCCCCCCCCCAAAAAAAAAAAAAAAAAAATCGTGGCATCATGTCCTCAGCAGACAAGTTCCCCGTCTCGAAGATGTGTGCGCAGCCTCTGAATGGGATGAATGCGGTGTACATGCGCACAAGCCAGTGCAAGGACAAGACGCCGCTGAAGATGTCTATCGGTGATCCTACTTTTGACGGCAACTTGGTCGCTCCAGACGCGGCGACGAAAGCGCTTGACGCCACCGTGGACATCCCCACCACCTACAGCTATCAGCCGTCGATGGGACGCGCAGATGCACGTGCGGCCGTCGCGGAGTACATGGGCCGGCGCTTCGCAGGGTCAAACAGTGACGCGTGCAAAGCAGATAATGTCGTCATCACGTCTGGCGGCGCAGAGGCGGTGCTGCACGCTATTCTCGCCTTGTGCAACCCTGGGGATAACCTGCTCACCCCGGCGCCGGGCTTTACGCTCTACGGCTACGCCTGCGATACCTACGGCATCGAGGATCGCCCCTACCACATGACGCTGGACACCAACTGGGAGATCGACCTGGATGAAGTGCGGCGCCTCGTCGATGACCGCACCCGTGCCATTTTAATCAATAACCCGTCCAACCCGTGCGGCAACAGCTGGAGTCGTGGACATGTGGAGGCCATTCTGAAGCTCGCGGAGGAGCTCTGCCTGCCTGTCATCTCGGATGAGATTTACGCGGGCATGGTCTTCTCTGGGCAGCAGTTCACCTCTGTGGCCGAATTCGACACGCCCGTGCCGCGCTTTATTTGCAACGGTGCGGCCAAGAGCTTTATGGCGCCAGGCTGGCGTTGCGGATGGATTCTGCTTGTCGACCGCGACGGTATTGGCCAATCTGTGCTCGAGGGTATTCATAATCTGACAACTATGTCGCTGGGCTGCAATGCACACACGCAGTCGGCGCTGCCGCAGATGCTCGCCAACACGACGGATGACTACTTTGACGCGAACATGCACGAAATCGAGAACAACGCGCTTTACTTTGCAGAGGGTATCAACACAAAGTGCAAGGGCTTGTCCTGCAACACGCCGCAAGGTGCGCTCTACGTCATGGTGAAGATTGACCTGGATACCTTCGACACGTTCGAGACTGATCGTGACTTCTACATCGCGCTGGAAGACGAGGAGAACATCCAGGTTATTCCCGGCAGCACGATGGGTGCGCCAGGCTACTTCCGGGCGTGCATCACGCGTCCTTCGAATATCATTGAGGAAGTCATGGAGCGGCTGACTCAGTTCTGTGATCGTCATGCGACGAAGAAGTGAACGTAAAAGAGAGAAAGAAAGGCATTCTTTTTTTTTGTGTGTGTCGTTGTTTTCGCTCTATTAGTGTTTTTTTTTTTAATTTAGTATTCGCATCTCCAGAAAAGACGATGATTGTACACACGGTTCATTGTCGTCCTTGTTGTTTGGCGTGATGTGCTTTAACCCCTCTTCTTTTTTTGTTGTTTTTTTTTTGTTCTCGTTGTTGTTGTGTATCTGTTTGTTTCTCTTCTATCCTCAATGTCTGTGAACAGAGCAGCACTACAAAGAGAGAAGAAAACACAACGTGTGGGGATGATTTGGGGGAATCAGGAATTAGAGCGAGAAAAAGAAGAACACGCGCACTCTCACCGTCGTTCCTTTAATTCACGTTCTCTTTTTCAACTCAGTGCCTTCATTATTTCAGTGCTCTTTTTTTGTTTGTTTGTTTGTTTGTTTTTTGTTTTTGTGGTCGTGTCTGTTTTCTCTCTCTCTCTCTGGCTTTCAACTGATCTGACTGGAGGTGCTTTCACATGGTGTGCGTGTCGTGTGTATGTATTTTGCCATCCATACTGTCTGACGTTGTTGTTGTTGTTTTTCTAAACCCACTATCGTCTGGTTTTTCTTTTCTAGCGCCGAGGAGTTGTATCCTTGTTTACACTTTTTTTTTCTGTTCTCTGGTTTGTCTGTTTCCTTCATTCTTCGTTTTCTTTTCTATTGCCACTCGCTTGCTCTGAGCACTCCTCAGCACATGAAGTGCACTTAGCTTATTTCAAGAAGAACGAATCTAGAAATCAATGAATAAAAGTTGCCTGCATTGCCGAGCTAATCCACTGGTCAGAAGTCTCAGCTCGCGCACGTGATCACCGTTATGCCCTCTTTTTCTCTCTCTCTCTCTCTCCTTTCGTGAGAATGTAGCTGGTGTTCATATTTCATCATACGCGAACTGCTGCTTATTTTGAAAGCTTGCTGCGGACAATGGGGGGGGTCATTTTTTTTTTTCTGTGTTCCTGTTTTCTCTTCTCTCTTTACATCTATCCGCACCCTCTTCATTCTTTCTTTGGTTCACTTCACGCCCTACATGTGTGCCATTTCCGGCTCGCCCTTCAGGTATCGCTACCCTCAAAAAAAAAAAAAACAGCAAGCACATCTATTTCTCAGTTCAAAATCAAAATCAAAACAAAAAAAGACCACGTACTGACGCAAACATCATGGCTCCCATCAAGGTTGGTATTAACGGCTTCGGTCGCATCGGACGCGTTGTCTTTCGCGCAGCCCAGAAGCGCGATGACATTGAGATTGTCGGCATAAACGATCTCCTCACCGCCGAGTACATGGCGTACATGCTTAAGTATGACAGCACTCACGGACGATTTGATGGCGAGGTGTCGGTGAGTGACGGACACCTTGTCGTCAATGGCAAGACAATCCGCATCACCAGCGAGCGTGATCCTGCCACGTTGAGGTGGGGTGAGATCGGGGTCGAAGTGGTAGTTGAGTCGACTGGCATTTTTCTCACGTCGGAGCTGGCAAACAAGCACATTGAAGCCGGTGCGAAGCGCGTCATCATGACAGGCCCGCCGAAGGATGAGACGCCGATGTTCGTGATGGGCGTGAACCACACAACCTACGCTGGACAACCAATCGTCTCTAACGCGTCGTGCACTACAAACTGCCTGGCTCCGCTTGCAAAGGTCGTGCACGAGTCGTTTGGTATCGTGGAGGGCCTCATGACCACAGTCCACGCGACAACCGCCACGCAGAAAACTGTCGATGGCGTGTCGATGAAAGACTGGCGTGGTGGCCGAGGTGCGGCGCAGAACATCATCCCCTCCTCCACAGGCGCTGCCAAGGCCGTCGGCAAGGTGCTGCCCGCGTTGAATGGCAAGCTCACTGGCATGTCACTGCGCGTGCCCACACCGAATGTGTCCGTTGTGGACCTGACCGTGCGTCTGGAGAAGCCCGCCACGTACGAGGAGATCTGCCAGGCCATCAAGTCGGCCTCGGAGGGTGAGCTCAAGGGCATCCTGGGCTACACCGAAGATGAGATTGTCTCCACGGATTTGAACGGCGTCGCGCTGACCTCGGTGTTCGACGCCAAAGCAGGCATTTCGCTCAATGCGCACTTCGTGAAGCTTGTGTCTTGGTACGACAACGAGACGGGCTACTCCAACAAGGTGCTCGACCTCATCGCCTACACCCACGCGCACTGAGACAGGCATGGGCACAAGGAGAAGTTGATTTGATAAGAGAGAGAGAGAGAGAGGAGGGGGGAACAAAAGCAGAGTAACGAAAAAAAAAGGCGCAGCACGTAGTGGCAAAGTGCTTCTTGTTTTGAGCTTCTTTATCTCCTTTGAACGGCTCTATCGCTCGTTGTCAGGAACCCTCTCTCTCTGTCGCTCCGTTTCGCTTCTTCTTTGTTTTCTATTTTATTTTACTCTTTATTTTACTTTTTATTTTAGTGAAAAATACTGTCTGACAGTCTTTCTTTTCCTCAGACGCTCATTTCTCTAGTTTTTTTTTTTCGATCTGTGAAAGGGTTATCAACTTGTCGGTTGCAGATTCACAGAGTGATTGTTCCTATGTGTGTCTCTTTCCTGCATCGTATCGATCGTTTTTTTTTTTTTTTGTATTTGTCCGCTCTCACAATGATTTCAATTCGTCAGGTTTGTGCGTGCCCTGTTTAAATCAAACGACGACGACACATACACAAAAAAAAAAAAAAAAAAAAAAAAAAAAAAACGAAAGCATGGTGAAGTTCTCAAACGTCAGCCTTCTCGTGCCGCACAAATCGAGGAAGCCAAGGCCGTGTGGACAATCTTTCTGCCTGCCGGCTTCGCTGCTGCGACACACATATATATATATATATATATGCGTAGATAGATAGATATCACGGCCCACCCGCCATAGCCACGAACACGATGTCACGGCACATGGGCACTCTTCAGAGTTACTGCTGTCAGCTCAGGACCACAGGTTCTCTTTCTCTCTCTCTCTCTCTCTGAATTTTCTATCTCGCTGAATACAGCTGCTTTGAAGCGAGATAAAACCGTTTCAAGGCTACCTTGCACAAGTCAATATTATTTGAAGTTGAATGAGAACGACAAGAAAAAAAAAGAGAGAAAAAACGGTAGAAAACGTCCATGTCAACTATACAGACTGTGTGCGGTGATGCGCTGACACACGAGTCGGTGTCCGTCCGCCGCACGCTCTACGTCACCGGCACTGTGGAGCCAACTATTCCCGATCCTTTTCCACTCGGTCCCATGGACACCCTCGTGGGTGTTGTGATACCGATTACCGGGGTCTTCGTCTTCGCGCCGCACACGGAATCGGCAAGGACGACGACAAGCAAGAGCGGACCAGAGGTGTCCGCGGTGCCACCCTCATCTTCGTCTTCGTCGACGGTGATTCACTGGGATACTCTGCAACTGGCGCTCTCGCGTGTTTTGGACTACTACCCTCACCTCGCCGGCCGCCTTCGCGTGCTGCCCAGTGGCGTGCGCACCATCACTTCCCTTAAAGCTGGCGCTGCCCTTGTGGGGGCGAATTGCTCGAAAAGTTTGGCCGAGCTCCGTGCGGCGAGACCCATCCTTGGCGCACCGAATCGACTTTCTCTTTTTCATCTCCCCGCAGACGGCAACGCATTGCTCGCACCGTATGATATCGCCTCCCCTGAAGCCCTCAGCACCAACCCTGTTCTCTCCGTGCAGTTTACACGCTTCGCCTGCGGTGGAGTGTCGATCGGCATTCGCATTCTTCACACCGTAACGGATGCAAGCGGCTTCTTTATGTTCGCACGGCACCTGGCTGAGGCTTACCGCGGCATCGCCGCGATGGAAACGCGTGCCGCTGGGGGTGAGATTGACCTCGGCCGTGTGCGGCTCGCGTCGCCGCCTGCGATTCACGGCTACGGCACCAACAAGCACAGAAAGGAAGAAGAAGAAGGGGTGCGAGAGGGTGTCGATGCCAACGCAAGAAAGAATCCGCCACCGCTGTTTCACACAAAGGTCAAGCCCACGAAGGCTTCGCCAGCGACACGTGAGGCGGCGAACGCGGAGGCCAACGCACCCGCCACAGCTGTGCCGCCCGTCTGCGGCAGGGAATTGTTCTTCTCTGCGCGTGATTTAGCATCTCTGAAGGCACGTGCGGTCGAACTCGCCAGCACCACGCCAGAGAGAACACGTCACGCGTGTCGATCTAATTCTTCGCAAGGCACAAACAAGGATGGATGGGTCTCGACGTTTGAAGCGTTGACGGCGTTGCTGTGGCAGCGTACATTCATCGCACGCGAGCTGCTCTCCAAGCGCGAAGAAGAAGAGAAGAAGGAGAAGGAGAAGGAGGGCATCCGCGGTAGTGGTCAAGCCACGAAGGCGCCCTCTTCGACATATCTCACCTCTTTTGATGTCCGCCAGCAACTGCAGCACCGAGGTGACGGTGCTCACGCCGTGCTGCCGATGCACTACTTTCCCAATGCCCTTACCACGCCCATATTGACCGTGTCACCCGAGGTACTCCGCGCGGAGCCGCTCTCTCCCATCGCCACGGCATTGCACAACTTGATCCGTTATTCCGAAGCGACGAAAGGGGCGTATTGGTTGCGTGTCGCAGATTGGGTTACGGCGTTGTCGGACAAGACGTGCGTGGAGAGTGACTTTGAGGGCGGTGTGATGACGAGTCAGTGGAATAAGATTGACATGTACGACGGTGTCTGCTTCGTGGCGGGGGAGCCGCCTGTGCTAGTCGGCACCACCTTCACCCCCATCTCCCTCGTCGATGGACTCGGATACTTCTTGCCAGACCGCCAACCATCTCAACAACAGCTACAACAACAACAACAACGTAGTCATGACGGCGTTGAAGCAGTGCCGGAAGGCTTTCGTGACGGTAGCGCCGCAGAGGACGGCGGTCTCACTGTGTACTACGCGCTTAGCGAACCGGTCTGGCAAATTCTCGAGAGTGATCCTACTATTGCGCCGCACATTGTGATGGGAGATGGTTTAAAAAAAAACATGTAACCGCAGTCACGAGCTAATTTGAGAACAAAGAATATATATATATATATATACATATCGTGGATAGTTTCCTGTTTAAACTTTCCGTGGCGAGCCAAGCAAATGTGTTGTTTAATCCGTTTGGTCCGCTCCTTCTTTTTTCCCCCCTTTTGCGTTTTTTTTTTCTTTTTTTTTTTAATTTAATTTTGCGGTATCCTCTCTCTGTCTCTTTCTCTCTTGCGTACTTTGCTGGCTTCTCATCGAAGATGAAAGCAGCAACAGACAATGCCGTGACACGACCAACCAGTGCTCTTGGCTTTTCAGTGCACAACTAGCCACATCGCGAAACTCACGTCACAGCTATCCTCCATGTACACACGCACATATGTAATTTATCTCTCTCTCTCTATTTCGCTCTTTTGATTTCTTTTACTCAAACGACTCTCCACGGTGTGCAGATACATACGAACTACCAGCGTGGGCTACAGCGAAGCAAAAAAAAAGCAGCAAGCTCAGCACAACTATTAAGAACAACAACGACAAAAAAGAAGCAGGAACATACCTTCTATTAGTTTTCTCAACATTTCATCAAAGAACAAGAAGAAGAAAAAAAGAAGAACAATCATGTCGTCATCAACCGTACCCGCCTTCACGCAGACCATCGGCGCGTCACGCCATGCAAACCGCACTCTGCAGCCTCTCAACGAGCTCACCGATAACATGAAGCCGTCGAGCTCCAGTAAGCCCAACCTGCGTCTCTCCATTGGCGATCCCACCGTTGACGGCAACCTGAAGACGCCCTCGATTGTCACGGAGGCCCTCGCCGAGGTGGTGTTGTCTGGTGAGTATAACGGGTACCCGCCCACGATCGGCTACGACGAAACCCGCAAGGCCGTCGCGCAGTACATTCGTCGTTTCTGCACAACGCGCAGCCGGAAAGAGCACCTTAAGTGGAAGCAAACGATCATCACTTCTGGTGTCTCGCACGGTATTCAGCTTGCCATTTCCGGCCTGTGCAACCCAGGTGAGAACCTGCTCGTGTGTGCCCCCGCCTTCCCCCATTACAAATCCGTCTGCGACAGCTACGAGATTGAGTGCCGCGGATACATGCTGGACGCCTCCAACCACTGGCACGTCGACCTGACGCACGCGGAGAGTCTTGTGGATGCGAAGACGAAAGGTTTCGTCATTATCAACCCATCTAACCCGTGCGGCTCCAACTACAGCCGTGAACACCTGCAGGACATCATTGACTTCTGTCAAGCGCATAATCTGCCGCTCCTCTCGGATGAGATTTACGCGGAGATGGTGTACAATGGTGGTGTCTTCACCTCCGTCGCCGACTTCGACACCGATGTACCGCGGCTGATCTTTGGCGGGACGGCCAAGTATCAGGTGTGCCCCGGGTGGCGTGTGGGGTGGACAGCCCTCGTGGATCCTAGCGGTGTGGCCTCCGGCTGGCAGCAAGGGATGGAACGCCTGGCGCAGCTGGTGTCCGGGCCGAACAGCATCTGCCAAGCTGCGATCGCACGCACGCTGATGCAGTGCCCAAAGTCCCATGGTGAGGATCTCGTCCGCCAGCTCGAAGCCGGCGCGAAGGTCTACAACCGCCTGCTGGAGCACAACATCGGCATCAGCTTCGACGCGCCGCAAGCCTCCATGTTTGTCATGCTCAAGGTTGACTACTCCTACTTCAAGGACATCAACTCTGACATGGAGTTCTACGAGAAGCTGCTGGATGAGGAGAACGTGCAGGTGCTTCCGGGTGAGATCTTTGGCATGAGCGGCTTCATCCGCGCGACCGTCTCTCGTCCTCCGGAGATTCTGGATGAAGCTGTTGATCGCGTCATCGACTTCTGTCGTCGCCATGGCAAAGATTAACTGAAAAGAGGCCGGGGTCAACCAACACGTGTCAAACTGAGGCAGAACAAAATAATTCGCGCGTATTCACATCACATCACTAAAAAAAAAAAGGAGAGAGAGAGTAAGAAACCAGAGAAGAGAGTTATATCTGGTGCTCCTTCTCTTTCTCCTCTGCACGGCAAACAGCGAGATGCGTCCCCCCCCCCCTTTTTTTTTCTCCCCCACGATCTTCTTGTTCCTGTGGGGATTTTTTATTTCCCTTCTCCCCGTCACAAAAAAAAAAGCTACGCGACTCGTTTTTCTTTTCCCTTTTAACTATGAGGTGTGCGCATGCGGGTAAACGTATTGGTGTTTGTGGTGGCGGTGCACCTCCCCCTGTTGTACTATGGGTGTGCCTCTTCACCTCACACATTGTGCGTAGCTTCTTCGTGCACCTCTTCGTTTCTGTGTCTTTTTCTCTTTTTTTTTTCCTTGCTCAGTCCGATATGCGAAAAAAGCCAAGGAAGAACAACGTTCAGATGAGATTTGGACTTGGCGTTGAGCATCAATCAGTTTCCTTCTTTATGTTCCTTCCTTTTTTTTCTCTGTGTGTCTTTCTTTCTCATTTTGTTTTTTTCTTTTCCTGTGTTGAAAACGTTTGCACAACATCATGCAGAAAGAGAACATATCAACGCTATTCCAACAATGGGTAGCTGAGGCACCAGTCCAAACTGTGCTTATTGCACTCTTTTTTTGACTCTTGTTACCTGCGTGATTTGTGCTTCTTGCACGTACATCTATAATATGCATTTTACTCTTGTTTGTTTGTTTCTTTCCCCTCTCTTTGATTCTTGAGTGCTCGTTGCTTTGCTTTGTTTTCAGGTGCATGCATGCGTGTTTGTGTATGTGTGTGTGTGCCTCTCTATCGCTCTCTAAACTCTGATCGTGTGCTCGTGTGCGTCAACGTGTCGTCATGGCACCCACCCTCGGCTGCCTCTTTTTTGGTAACCACCACGATCACTGCGTCTTCTTGCGAGGACAACAATACGAAAGAGAGAGAGAGAGAGAAACAAAGAAAAAGTGACAAGAGTGAGTCAGCCTGTTCGGAGTGTAACAAAAAACACAAAAAAACAAAGAAACGAAACGAAATATTCCAAGAAGGAAACGGCGTCATCTAAATGAATTGTCGTATCATGCGATGAGCAAGTACACTGTTTTTGCTACTAGCCTCATACGCATGCGCATGCTTGATAAATGTACCTCTTGCTGGGCTGTTATTGTTTGCCGCACAAGTTTCTTAGAGCTTCTCTTTTTTCTTCTTGCTCCTTTCGTCATGCGGGCTCGTTCATACCGTTCAACTTTCACTCTCGCTCTCTCTATAATTTGTCCATCTCGTGCGTGTTGCTCTTGTCCATGTGATTCTTCTTCTCCTTTTTTGTTTTTTGCACAACTACCGCTTCTGTCTCTTCGCAACAACGTCAAGCACTATTAATAACTAGTACCCTCCAACGCATTCTCCACTACAACCACACCCTCCGACACACACACAGCTTCTTTTTTGTTTGTACTCTACAGATCACTCATCAACAGAAAACAAATAAGAAAAATGACCACCATCACCTCCTTCCCCGAACTCAAGTCGTCGAAGCACGCCGATCGCACGCTGCAGCCCCTGACCGAGCTCATGGACAAGATGAAGCCCTCCACCAGCAGCAAGCCCATCATCAAGCTTTCCCTTGGCGATCCTACCGCGGACGGCAATCTGCTCGCCCCCCAGGCTCTGACCGACGCGATGGTCGATGTGGTGAAGAGCAACAAGTTCAACAACTACCCACCTGTCGCCGGCTACGACAACGCTCGCGAGGCCGTTGCCGAGTACTGGTCGCGTTACTGCGATACCGATGCCCGCAAGGCGCAGTGCAAGGCCGCGAACGTCATTCTCACAAGCGGCGGCTCCCACGCGATCGTGCTCACCATCACGGCCCTGTGCAATGAGGGTGACAACCTGATCCTCTGTGCCCCTGCCTTCCCGCACTACAAGGCTGTCTGCGACAGCTACGGTGTGGAGTGCCGCTACTGCCCCCTCGACTGCGACAAGAACTGGGAAGTTGACCTGGATGCCGCCGCGAAGCTCGTCGACGAGCGCACCAAGTGCTTCATCTTCACGAACCCCTCCAACCCGTGTGGCAGCAACTACAGCCGCGACCACGTCCAGAAGATTCTCCACTTCTGCGAAGCCCACAGCCTGCCCGTCATTGGCGATGAGATCTACTCTGACCTCATCTTCAAGGGCGAGACCTTCACCTCCGTCGCGAACTTCGACACCGCCCTGCCCCGCTGCATCATCAGTGGCACCGCCAAGAACATGGTCACACCAGGCTGGCGTATCGGCTGGCTCATGCTCGTCGACCCCACCGGTGCGGCCTCCAAGTGGTTCAAGGGCATGGATCGACTGGCCCAGCTCCACACCGGCAGCAACAGCATCTGCCAGGAAGGTCTTGCGCGAACGCTCGTGAAGTGCCCTCAGTCGCACTACGACGGTATGGTCGAGCAGCTCGAAGCTGGCGCGAAGGTCTACAACCGCCTGCTGGAGCACAACATCGGCATCACCTTCGACGCGCCGCGTGCCTCCATGTTCATCATGCTCAAGATTGACTACTCCTACTTCAAGGACATC